>JAQIWD010000039.1:0-48385 GCA_034694825.1 Anurida granaria
TTTACTTTTAATTGCAATTAACTAATTGTAATTGATAATTAAGGTTGATGTGGCATAAATTCGCATATTTAATTTTTCAATACGTTTTTAAACTTGATTCGCAAAAGCAAATTTTTTTTTAAAATTCCGCGAATCCCATGTTCCGCTGAAAAGGGTCACCCCTACCTGTCATGGCGTCGTCTTCGATTAGGACCCGGGGCGTTGTTTAGAAATATACGGTAATGGGAATGTGAATTTGGGATAAGAAATTCCATTCCACTGTTTCCACGGTGGGGTCCCCCTTTGCCCTTTCTCTCGTCCTTTCCCCACATCCCGATCCCACTGCGTGTTTTCCCCGTCGTGTGTATCGAAGATCCAAAGGAAACAAAGTTAGAGTCTTCGTGATGTGATATTTGAGTTGATCTTGATGTTGTTAAAAGTAAACCACATCATGATCCTCTCCTTCCCCATAAACCCACTAGATAAAAGTCCGGCGTAATTCGGAGGAGGCAGGATTTGATTAGAAAAGACCAAATTTTGACCCTTGTCCAAATCACCTTTGGTCTCTTTGGTCGGTCCAAACCAGAAGCCCCCCACTCCTCATCCCTTGTTGCTAATAAACTCGGTTTCATTTCTAACCCAATTCTTATTTTGAAATCCATCGAAACTTGGGTAGAATCCTCTTAATTTGGAGCTTGGGGAATTGCCTGGATTCGGCGTATCATTTGCAGTGATCTCCAAAGTTGGGAAAAGTTATTTGACCCATGCCATATAAAATGGATGTGGGGACTATTGAGGTCATTCCGATAGTATTAGTACTCATTGACATTATTATTAGAACATCCAACCAATCCCCTTCCCTATCTCACAGTCCATCTTTGTTTGTTGTTCCTGGTAAAATTATACGGTTTTCTTACTGGATAAATGAGATGCGGGGGGGGGGTCTCCTTGACCCTTGTTCGATTTTGGTAATTTAATCCGGAGTGGTCCAGGACTAAGCCATAGCTGGTCCACTTCTTCCTTTGTCTCCAATGCCCGGGAGTCTGCGGACTTGATTTGATCTCCTTTGATTATTGCTCTCCTCTCCTGATCTGATTGAGACACAGATGCTGGAAAAGGAGGACTCTGCTGGAGAGAGGGGATTCCCTTTGAGCTGGATACAATCCCCGCCCCGCTTCCTTTCCCCGCCAGAATTCAATTTAGTCTGGGTGAGTGTCCCGGGCGGGATTCGATTTTGTGCGGTTTGTGGCTGGAGGCGGAGGTGGTGGGCTAGTGCAGTGACAAAGCCCGATCGCTGGTTTTGGACAAAGGAGGACCAACTGAAGTCTTCCCGGGTGCCAGGGTGAGAACTTATGAATTTAGGAACTGAATTTGGCGGGTAAGAGGTTCCTGCCGAGTCCTCTTCTTCTATTTCAAATGAATACTCAACTTAAGTCTTTCTCGGAAGACGCAATTATCGTAAATAATTCCCCCGAAATCTTTTTCTTTCTCCAGCCTTATCATTCTGAAAAGGAGAAATTCCCCGAGAAACTTTACAAGTTTTGTTCATCGCAGATCATAACTTGAGTCAATGTGATGGAGCCCTTTGGCTCCTCTCCATTAGCTCATTTGTCAATCCCGGTGACCTTTTGGAAGTTGACCTCCTTTCCAGCCCTGCTGTCCCACACGTTAGTCTTGGTTAGTAGAGTTGCTTCAACATTTCAATTAGCTTAGCTTACCCTTCTTATCCTCCTTCCTTCCTTATTTTCTAATTCTGTTTTTCTAACCAAAAACTTTCTCCTTTTTTTCCAGAATGAAAGTAAAAGTTTCCTTCCTTTGCTCTCTCTCCCTCTCCTGTATCCTTCTTCTTCTTGTTCCTTGGTCCCCAATGCGCCTATCGATTACAGATATTACTCCAGTACTAGTCCCTTCCAGTATCCTCCAGCATCCAGCACTCTCGTAGATTCTTCCTACTATATAACTGGAATCTCCCAACATCCTTTCTTTCTCTTCTATTCCTTATTCATCGTCCACTTTCGACCACTTCTACCTCCTTATTTCTTGGAGTCCTGTAAGTAAAAGAAAAGAACTTTGATCATCGAAAAAAAAACCAACCACCAAATCCCATCCTACATTAATTTTCCAAACAATCCTCACTACCGCACTGTGGCTCACCGCCACCGTCACCCCCACTGGATTTTTTCATTATTACTCCAAACACCGCGGGGATAGCGGGACCAATCAAAAAACTCACCACCACCAGCACTCTCTCTCGAAGCCCAGTAGCCTTCCTGCCAAACTGTTTTACGAGAAATGGAATTTTGGAAAGGATGAATCAGCGGGTGGGTGAGATTCTTGCTTGGTTGTAGTGGTGAAAGTATTTTACACTTCAAATTACGACACGCTAGTCTGTCTTCCTTTCACCTCCCCCCCCCCCCCCCCCCCCAGAATCTCCCTCAACGAATTATTCAGCCTGACTAATGACACACAAAGTTACTTTACAAACCGGCAGCAGGACCCGGGAAAGTGTCTACGTCCAATTTATTCAATCAACGTGAAACGTGGCGGAAGGAGTTATTCATAGTCCCCTCATCACTTCCAGGCCCATGACCTTTGGGCAGGAGGCTTAGCGCCAAGGACAAACCCAGGATTCCAGCAGCCCCTCCTGGATTCTCCGGGATTTCCACAGTAAACATTGGTAATACTCCGGTTGGAGGGGGGGGGGCGCAAAGTGGATTGTCATAATTGATCCTTCACAATCCTTCACACAATTTCTCGTTCCAGCAATGTGTTGCAAAGTCCTAGTATACGGCATTCACCCTCTCCCCATTTCCCCCCATGGTTCCAGACCATTACACCCCGTGTGGTTCCCTTGCTAGCCATCCATCAGGTCCCCCCCCCCCACCGCTATCGCCGGATCCTGATAATGGGAGTAGACCGCCCATCCTCCCCAATTGTTGAGAAGGTGACAGGCGGATGACGGGTGGGGCAGGATGAGTTTTTAGTCCTTTCCGGGTGGGACGTGAGTGCTTGGTAGATTGGAAGTGGAAGGCCACTGTTCGACTGCTATGTTCTGTTCGAGTCGTCGTGGCAGTTGGTTGGTTGCTTTCTGCTTCATGGTCAAGTTGGTTTTCCTTTTTCCATCTCGGAATGTTTCCCCCCTCTCCCTGTTGTGTCATTCTTAATCTTCTTTCACGCCGTGACGACTCCTCTTGTACCCGCCGCCGCGGCTGCCACCGTTGTTGGCTCTTTAGCTTCCATGCACAACCCTGCCAGTTCCAGCTAGCCGAATTAAATGGAAGAAAAAATGAAGTGCCTGCCTGCCTTTCCCAGCTTCCTTTCTATTTCGAGCAGGCTTCCTTCCAGAATTTTCCCATCATCGGATCCTACGTGTCGGCATTCCTCATTCCTCCCTTCCGCCTCCCTGCCACGGCCGCATTCTTCTCAAGGACTTGGGACTTAAGAAAGGCGGAGGCTGAAGGAGACGAAATGGACAAAGGGAGAAAGTTGAATGATTTAGTAGGAGTTGATGAGTTGGATGGAGGAGGTCCTGACTAGTAAAAGTGTCATATGAGGACCACCACCAGAACAAATGATCACGGGAACTGCAACACCACCACTTTACTAAAGATTGGAAGAAGGAAAAGGAATCCCTGGTTAGTAGGTAGCAGAATGAAGGGAAATCGATGCCCAGAAGTGAGGATCCGAACAAGAAAAAGAAGAAGAAAGTGAATTTTCACTCACATTGTTTCCAAAGACGCAGTAACTCCGTTCGAGCTCACTTTCTATTCCCGTAGACCCCCCCCCCCCCCCAGTTATAAAGGGATGTTCCTCTCTTTCAACTTGCAGTCGTCGAATGCTGGTAATTAAATTGGGCACGACGGCGACAGAGGGACCGTTGGGGCTAGAAAGTTGCATGATCCGTGCAGGACGTTAGTCCGGAAGGATTAGCAGGGGCTTAGTCCTCTTCCCTGACTACTACTATAAATAATAATTTTACCTCTTCTGGGATACCAGCGTCATCAGCCAGTCTGACCCTGTCCATGTACCAAAGTTTGACACCACCACAGTCCCCTCCCCAACTTTTTTCCAGGCCATGATAGGCCATGATAGGAGAGAAAGTTAGGAGTCAGTTCTAAGCCGATTACTTCTTCCTTACCATGAATGAGTCTCAAAATTCTTTCTTATCGTTTATCTTTCATTTCCTTTCTTTCCCTCTCTGGCTCTCTCAGCAAGCACCACTGGCAGCGGCGGGCATTTCCTTCCAAGAGTTCCACTAAGTCTAGGAAGGCTTATTTCGGATGTCCGCCGACGCACACACGCGGAGAGTCCAACATTTCAAATGTCAAGGGGTCTCTCCTTACAGTCGTAGTATTCATGTGGACGGACGGAGTGGGTAGGATCTGTTTCCTAAATCTTTGAAAACTACCAAATTCATCCTCCTTTAAGTGACAGCTTAGCCTCTCTTTTCCCCGCTTTTTTTAAAAGGTCCCGCCCCTGTCCCATTAGGGCAGGAGCCTCAAAGATCAGAAAGGTATTCATTAAACCATCACATAAATCCTACACTCCAGCGTTTCCAAAATCTCGCATACCCCTTACAGAATCAGTCAAATTTTGAATGCTCGGACATGAACTTGATTTGCTATAGAGGGCCTAAAATTCCGGCGTCCATTTGAAAAATTCAGTTGGAAAATTATCGATACTTCAAAGCCAATATGGCGCGTCATGTCCTGCCCATCTACGCAAAGTTGACACGGTTACGGTTGACACCCCGTGAGGTTCCCTCGTTAACTTCACCCGCCCTTGGAAATTACTCTTCCATTCCCCTCCTTTCCCTTTGAATGTCTGTCCATGACAAATGCTGGAATTCTGGCGAAATCCGGCTGGAGGAAACCCTCTGGCTGAATACCCCCGGGGGATTTTCAGGATCTTAAAATGGAAACTAGGAGTGGATCCTCGTAGTTTAATGAAATCTGAAGGAAATTACGGCTCCGAGTTTTACTCCGGGAGAACGATGAAGATGAAGTTTTTGATGGTGGAGTTGAATTGGGGAGAAGGCGGTGGTGGCGGTGGTACCACCTGCTGCCTCCCCCTGACTGTGTTTCTCCCCACTACCCCTCCCCCCCCCCACTGAAACGCCACAACTAATACCTTATCAGGGGGTGGATAAATGCCCCCTTGTCAGTCCCATTGATTTTATGAAAAATGGGGGGGGGGGGGGCTAGGTTGGTCAAACCGAAGAACATTTGGCAAGGGATAGCCTCTCCGGTTCTCCATGGTATTGTTGTGGGGAGAAAAATGGCGACTGCAGTGGACTGTTCCTAAGTCGACCGATTTTTCTGATACCATCGGTACCAATTAATCATCTTGATTGGGGGCAGCCAGCCTACTACCCTCAAGATCCCCTTTAACACCTCATGCACCTACTCTCTACAAACTTTCCCGCCATCCTCCCCTTCTTTTCCTTGAACCAAGTTCAAGAGGTCAACTAAAAACTTTGATCGTTAGACCAAGAAAGGATCGTTAGGATTAAGAAAAAAACGAATCAGGCTGAGTGCTGGAACTTTCTTTGTACTTTAAAGAAAAGTCTTTTAGAAACCGCAGGAAAGGATATGACATTCCCTTTGTTTATCCGAAACCAGCGGGCGACGCAACTCACTCCGTAGTCCAAAACTTGTAGTGGAAAGAAAAGATTCTGGCGGCTGGATTTGAATTTTTTCATTTGTTGTCATCTTCCGATGAGCAGAGGGAGTGTGAATGAAGTGGAGAAAATAGTTCAAGGGGACTCGAAAAGGGGGGAAATTTGGGTTCCAAATGACTGCACAAGGCGGAAGTGAAGTGACGCCATTCTTCGGCCTCTCCTACGCTAATCTTGTGCGAATTCATAAGCGTAGGATGATGTTCCTTTGTGTGGATGATAACAAGCGGATGATTGTAACTGTGTGAAGTCATCACTCCCTGTCACATGGATTCTATCAGTCATTAACTCTTTAAGATGGAGCAACCATCTCAGCTTCTTACCAAGAAACAGGAAATCACTTCCGGTCTAGAACCAGAACTGATCTATGCACTTCTCCACCTTTCCAAAATTTAACTCCACTATAATGTATTCCCACTTCTCACTGCGCTCAACTCTTGATTTGCCCCCCCCCCCCCAGAGTGAATTGAAAAGTGGCGGATTTTTTTCGTAAAAGGGTTGGGGCTCCTGGTGGTGGCAGGAGTGAATGAGGAGTTATGGGCGTGGGGAACTTCTGCCTCCTCGGTGGGACGCCTAGGTCGTCTCGTAGGTAGAACAGCCATGAAACCTTGGTGGGGAAGTCCATGGAGGCCAATTTCTCCAATTTGGAATTAACTCGTTAGAAGTAAATAGCAACTCACTCCCAACCATCTGCCTCTTCTAAATAATTACTAGCGGGGATCTAATGAAGCTTTTTCCCAAAGTTAGGATTCCAAATGCCGCTACCATGCCTCTCGACTCATCCCACCAGTGCCCGCCACCCACCGTCAGGTTCCGCCGCCGTGTTGAGATTAATGACCTTAGACTACTCGGCGGTCCTTTCTGTTAAGGCTTCCTTCTGTGCACTACTTCACATGAAACCATCCCCTAACCCAAGTTGGGCACTCCCAGTAGAGCCCTTGACTAGATCCACGAGGTCAAATACCGACATGCATTTTGACACTTCCTGGAAGCAGAGACGGGCAAACTCCTGATACCACTTCCACCGTCCTGTCTTAATAATTATTTCAGATATTCTTAATTACTTCCTGGTGTGCCTGGAGTTTTGGGAAAAACATCATCAATACACCCGTGACCTTTTTTTGGTTTTCACTGAAAGACTTTTTTTTATCATGACCCTGCTGTTGTGGTGTGCATTAGGGAAACTGGATCTCATTATATTCAGATTTTGAAACTTTTCCCTTAGTTTCTCTCCCGGGTAGTTTCCCTGCGATTAGAATCAGTTGGGATTATGATGGAGGGAGGGAAAGGTAAAACGGAAATCGACCAAAACCCAAACTCAGACGAAACACGGTGGGGAAACTTTTCACTTTGGCGGCGGTGGTTCCGCGACGATATAATTTCTGGTCCAACTTTTCTAACTTTATACATAGCAAAAAATGTTGGTGATGGGGTTTTGGTCGTGGCGGATTGTGGTGTCCACATTTAATGTCAACTGCTTCCTCCGGTCCCTTGACTTTAATTCCGGAAAAGGGACGGAAGTGAAAATGGTGAAAGTATTCAGTAGTGTGAGTTTCCTATTCTCCTATCAGTTGCGCATTTTGAGATACTCGTGGTGGTGGTCCTGGATCCTTTATTAGGTTTTGGGATTCCCAAACTCCTATTCAAACTTTCTAAAATCGATTTGATAAGACTTCCACTTTCCCTCTTGGTTAAATTCCCCAGCTTCCGTTATTGCCCTTGGTGACATGGAAGGTCATACGGTTCGCACCGGAAAGAGAGAACTAATCTCGGGACATGATGACAGAGCCCAGTTCAAAGTGCATTGGAATTATGATCCACTCCCCACTGGAGAAAAGTAGAGAAGGTGAGAAGAAAGTCTTGGAAGATCATTCAAGACCTCATCATCCACCGTTGTTGGCGCCATGACCAATCCCCGCAAAAAGAAATATCTCCAATTTCTCATAAGTTAAGTGGATCTTGAGGTGGTGGTGGGGCGGGGTGGGGCATCGCATGTCCTCCTCGTTTCCATGCTCTTACCATCCCCTGATCCCAAATGTGAATATTATGGAAATAACCTCCCAAAAGTCAAAAATACTTGGGCTCATGACCACCCGGAAAGAATTTCATGAGTGACAATGAATATTCATAAGTCATGCGGGAGAGTCTTATTTAAATTCTCAAGGAAAAATCCAAAATCGATGATGGGCGAATGGAGTTGGAAGGCTCGTGGTGGTGGTGGCTGCTGGTGCTTGGCGTCATTTCTCTCCGGACAGATCTTCCTTTCCGGGCGGGTGACGCAGGAAAGGAATTCAAGCGGAGAAAGCAAGCTTCCACTTCCAGATTCCACTTCATTGCCAACCGTCGATGAAATCTGTTTATCACAATTTAACCTTGTGACCTTCCCATCGGACGCGTGTGTGGGGGACCCGGTACTATTTTTAACCCTCAAAATACATAATGTTGCTCCGCCCGAATGCTGTTTGCATGTTGACATGTGGAAAGTGGAACAAGTTTGGAATTTTGGGAACTCTGAAACACTTTGTCAATAATCCATTGAGGCGAGACTGGGGATATGGTGCTGGAGATGAAGGCCCAAGTAAGCCCAAGGACCACTGGAACCCCTGCCCGTGTATTTTTCATCAGACTGATTAGGCGGGAAAACACACTATTCCATTTCCTTCCATTTTATCCCTTCATAATGTTAGGAGAGGAACAAAGTAATGAAGATCATCCATCATCAATTTGCGAAGCTTCTACGAGCATGGGAGCAGCGTCTAATCTCCACAGTCTGCTTGAGCCTTATTCCGACCTAAGCCCCTTCTGATTATTCCACCGACCAATCCACCGATTTATCTCCTGTCCAATGAAAACACTCCATGCATAGCAACCATCCTCATCCAATCTCTTTTGGCTCAATTACCACCCCGTGATGCAGCCCCGTACTTGGTTACGGAAAAGGTCAAGAGGGTACATGGACCCTAATGAGACGAATCTAGGTGCTAGAAAACGGGCTATGACCTATGACCTATGACCGTGCGTCTAGAATTTTTGTACTAATGGCTCCTGTTTTTGTTTTTCAGTTGTCACGTGACATTGGTTACGTCCTCTACTCGGCCCTCGGCAGTTTCTACATCCCTTCCTGTATCATGGTCTTCGTCTACATTCAAATCTTCTTCGCGGCCAGGAAGCGTGCCCGGCGCGGCGTCCGGAAGGCCCCGCGCCCAAAGCCCAAGTCCAAAATCATCATCGAAGAGTCTATAACGCGCGTGAGCGTGAGTGGGGGCTCCTCCCCGAAAGCTCCCCTCTCAGCACCACCGTACCTTTCTAGTAGTAGAGACTATAATTCGACGACGCCTAGTCGGAGTGCCAACAGTCCCACGCGGGCCGTGACCTTCCAGGAACCTCTGGTCCGGAAGAATGAAATTATTGTCAAGCCTGAGATCACGGTCGAGTCCCCTGAGGATTCCTCGACGGAAGTGGAGAGGGACTGTGTGAGACTGGAGGAGTGCGCCGTTGAGGCGGCGGTGGCGACGAGTATAACTCGAGAACCTTCCCCCGGTGGACTCGAAGGTGGGAGTGAACGTGAAGCTGAAAGGCTCAACAGTGTCGGTGACGAGGACGGTGAGAAACTAGAGTCCCCTTCAAGTGACTCGAGTGAGGAGGAAGGGCTGGAAAGGTCAAGGAAACAGAAACAACGAGGAGAGACAGAGTCGCCGGCGGGCCTTGAGTTGACCGTGAGTGACCTGGAGAATAAAATCACGGAGCTCCAGTCAAACGGTTCGAACAGTTTAGCCGAGGAGGGCGTAGGGGGGAGTGAAAGTTCCAAGAAGGGGTCCAAACGACCCAAGTTACATTTCCTACGGGTAGAAAAGCCAACGATATGGCGAACCTCCTCGAGCCTCTCGATCAACGGGGATGTTCACATCCTGGGGACCCTCTCACAGTCCTGCTCAAGGCTCCAGCTAGACATGATGGACCCGGTGAGTGACGTTGAGCCCTCATCTTCCGATTCAGGGGCAGTTAATAGATGTGCCGTAGTTAAACCTCTAAAATTTCGTCTTTGTCGACCTTTTTTTGGTAAGAAGTCAAGCTCAACAACTGCTAAGGCCCGCCGAGACGTCCTTGACGTTGGGAAACTTCCGTCGCCCAAGGTAAGTTTTAAGTTTCCTGGCCTTTTACTAGGCAGGCGCATGTATAGCTGCGGCCTTTGGGGTGCTCAGGGCTTGCAAGTTTGCAATTTCATGACACTTTTATTTATTTATTTGTAAATCCGTAGCAGGAAATCCGTGATCCCGAGCGTGAGAAGCGTCGCATTGCTCGGAAGAAAGAGAAGCGGGCAACGCTGATTTTGGGCCTGATAATGGGTAGCTTCATCCTTTGTTGGCTCCCATTCTTCTTCCTCTACATCCTTGACCCCCTCTGTCCGAGTTGTATCGCCGAATGGGGGTTCGCCATCGCCTTTTGGCTCGGATACATGAACTCTGCTCTCAATCGTAAGTGCTTGCTTTCTTTTCATTTGGTGGAGGTGGAGATTCCATTTAAAGGAAATTCCAGCACTCGCTCTCCAGTCTCTATAATTCACTCACTTTCTTTTCAGCTGTCATTTACACTATTTTTAATAAAGACTTTCGGAGAGCCTTTCGAAGAATTCTCTTCAAGTAATAAGAAACGTAAGTGAATCTTCTTCTTTCTTCTACTCGTTCCGCCTCCTTACCCCTTCAAATCTATGGGAATGACCCTAATCAGTAATCACCCAAAATTAGTTTCTAAAGATTTATCCCATTTACGGATGGATCACCTCCCTATTTTGTCTCGGCGCCTGCGCAGTTGTCAGCCTCGTGCAGGATGACGCACGCCCGTTTCTTACAGGTTGTTTGCCTTGTATAACTTGTCAAATGACTGGATATTAGGAGCGCACTTCCTTGGCACGGATTGGGGGGGAAATGAATCCCCTAGCAATCCCTTGTCAACCCTTTCTATTCATTTTTAGGATGCAAAGTTTAGTAAACTGCAGACGCTGGTCTTTCTCACGTCAATCAATTTTGATTGCAAAGGATGGGCATTGAAAAAAGACTGCCGCGGCGCGTAATCTTAAGCCAAAGTAGTACTTGGGAACGGTGTGTGCTAGGGTGGGCTAAAAAGCTAAAGAGTCAAATTTGATGTTCCCAGACTGAAATTAGATTCGACTCAAGCTTTGTTTTTATTTGTTTCCAGGAAATAGGATGCCATTGGGAAGATCCTGGCGGCATTCCTCTATTGGTTCAACTTTCTCATTTGACTTTCACCGCCTGGAGAAAACAAAGAAGGGAAGGAAGTAAGAAGGACTTAGGGACAAAGGAAGCTAGGAAGGAGAGATTAACGCCTCCCGCTCTTCCCAACTGTTAATTTCCTGCAAGTGTTGACAGATGGGCATGTATCTTTAACGAGAATCCTTCATATATTATTTAATCTCGTAACATTTGTTCCTATTTAAACCCAATTTACAATTTACACTTTAATACCTTCTTAGCTGGCTATGTCACGTGGAAAGGAAACTCAAAGTCAAAGTGGGACAATTTGAAATCCGAGGGAATTCAACTCCCATTCCTTCCAAAGCTTTACATCTTTCCACGACCGCCACGGCTGTGGTGGGCTTATTGGAGGGAAGGATAAAAAACTTTAGCCTTCCCTTGACTATACTCCATTTACATCACTCCCTGGTGCTCGCTCTGTCCCTATTTCTCCATGTCACCAAATGTCACTCTCTGTCCTTTGGACCACTTTCGAAGGCACCAACTCCTTACACAACACTTCGCTCTCCATAAGTTTCAACATCCATCTTCACGTCGCCTTGATTGGTTCAATTTGCAATTGCAAAGTAACTGGATTTCTAGCACATTTTCCTTTTTTTTTTGGAAATGGCAAATAATTTCCAGCGTTTTTTCCCCTTTTTCTAAAAGTTACTTACAGATTTTCGTCATCCCCCTTTCTTTCTCCAAAATTGCAATAAGCGATGACTGGATTTCCAGCACTTTTCCCTCGTTTTGGAAAGTTAATCGTAGCTTCCCGGTGGACATCATTCATAATGATTGTCTGAGTCCTTCAAGATTCCTGAATATCACCCACCACCGTGGCTCTGACGCAAGCGAGTCTCTGCGGAGATGCATGAGGGGCAACCTGGAAAGGATGAGAAAAGTGACAAAATTCAATTGGAGTTTCTGGAATTCATGGCTGTCAATCCTGAGGGAAAGCGGTGAGGCGGTGAAAGTGAGCGGCGGCAGGAGAGTGACATTTGATGAGTTTCTGCATCTGCATCCACCCTCCTTTCTTTCTTTTCCTTCTTCTTCCCTCGTCTTTCCTTCCTTCCTTCCTTCCCAATCCTTCTCAGTTTGGTAGGAAGTTGAACCTCAGAAGTTGCCTTATGAAGTATAGGAGACTCTTAAGTAGTAGATTAGAAACCATGTCTTCCACCAAAATATTCAATACGAACATCACAACTCTCCTTATACACACTTTCTTCATCTTTCTCTTTCAAGCATTCCACCCCAGCTCAGTCAAGTTCCGCTACCTCCACGTTCTTGGAGGAGAAATAGCACCAAGTCAAAGTCTCATTCTCTGCTCCCATTTTTTCCCCTTTTGAATTTTCCCGCCCCGCCATTCCAATCACACTCGGAAGGAAACAGAGGCCTCGCCCTCCAAACTAACAATTTTGCGCCGAAAATGCCGAAATTTGTGGCAGGGTTGTTGATTTCCTTTGTTTATTTACCTTGGAAGAGGACACCAGCGTAAATCTTCAAGTCCTAAATACTTGAGTCCTGGAAATGGTAATTGGGGTTACTGGATTTTCTGGAGATGCGTCCTTGTTTCGTGTTTTTGGGTGTGTTGACATTGAGGTGAGATGAGGGCCGTGTAGGCATTTCCAGGCTTGATAAGGTCAATAAAACCCATGGTAAAAGCCCAGGGAAGTAAAAGAAGAGCTGCGGCGGCGGGGACATTGTGAGCCAAAACAAAAAAGAAATTGAGGATTCAACTTGGTATGTTTGCTTTCTCTCTTGGGCAAATTGTCCAGAGAAGCTGGAGAGGAGGAGGAGGAAGATATGTCAGGTCCAGATAGAATTTTTTTTATTGGAATTGATACAGTAAGTTGGAGAAAGGAATTGAATTGGGGAGTGTTGTAACTTTAATTTCGTTTGAAGCCTACTGGAAATTTCATTCCCTTGTCCAGCCCCACCATCGTCCACAACCACTTCCAGTTCAGGGCACGATGATGGGATGCGATGTAGGAGATTCTGCTGGAGAAAGTATAGAAGGAAGTGGAGTTGAAAAGGAACACTTCCCCGGTACCCTTCAAAGCTTCCTTCCTTCGGATTTATTTCGACTTTGCATATGACAGGAACTTTTCATCCTCATTCCTTCACTCCAGGAAAAAAGAAATCTAATTCCGAAAAGTCCGAAGAGTTTTTTTTTCCCTTTCGGTTTTAACAGAAAGGCAGAAATCAAAATGAATTCTCGGGACGGAGATTTCCCATTCATAAGCCAGAATGACATTCAGCCCTGTCAAGGGGGTTTCCAGTCTTTCTATCCCATTCCCGGCGACTACCGCCAGGATTCTGGAGTTACGACATTTCATAATGAGTTTGTGACCTTGACAATCAATCTACTCCTCCTTTATCCCCTACCCGGACGCGGATGGGATGACTTTGCCTCTTTCGTTCATAACCTTAAGAAATGGCATGGAGGTCAAGGCTAGTTGTTTTGTTGTCTTGACCATTTCTCGGGCGTGCGACTGGGTAAGGCAGAGTGGATAAATGGAGGACGTACTGGGTGATTTGTATCTTTGGACAGATGGAATGACGTGATGAGTCCGTGGCGGTCGGAGGCAGGAGCCGGAAATTGCTCCCGGTCAGTCCCCAAAATTCATCTGACGTCAGAATGAATAGATGGAACGGGTAGGTTCCTTTTATGTCTCCTTCGGGGCTACCTCCGGTGCGTCCAGACAAACAATAATTGGAGACAGCCTCTATTCTCCTACCCGGGCATTTTATTGTTGTCCTCCATTTCAGTCCCCAAACCTTTTTCCTTCCAAACTTCTTCCTAATTAGAATCAGAGGCTTCCAACATTTGAACAAACCTGCGCTCCTTTTTCCTTCAACATTCTTCCAAGCTTCAAAAAAAGAGGGAATAGTTGGACTCATAAAGTCACGTTACCAATTAGACTGTCAGGAAGTCAGAATTCAAATTAGAGGTTCAGCGTCCAATACCGACGACCGGTCAACCACGTGACAGCCGCGCACGTTTCAGTAAATCCCCGGACCGCGCCATCTATTCCCTCCGAGTATGAACAGAATTTCTTTCCTAAAATTCCCCAGCGGAATACCGATGAGCGGAGAATGAAACTTGATTTACTAGGAACCTTGACCTTTTGACCCTACATGTTACGTAATTTAGCGTAATTTCACTCCTTACTCATCCTTTCTACTCCTGAATTCTCTGGGTGTCTAATAATGTATGGTTGCTACTTGGTCCAACGGCCAATCACAATTAACTGTGACAAATCACTGGGTGTTGGGAAGGTAAGGGGGTTGGCTAAGGCCCCTGGACAGCCCTAAACCTCTCAACCCCCAGGAGTACAAACTGCCCCCTTTTTTCTGTCTCTCTGTGTCTCGTTATGGGCACTCACTCTCGACCAGCCCGTTTCCTACTGACGGATCTTGAGGTCAAGGGCGTCTAACTTATTTAATAGTTGGAATAAAATTGAATGCGGTCGCGGACGACAGATTGTGCTCTTTACACCTTAAATCTCAGAATCTACTCTTAATTATTCTAAATTCTAAGCTCTAATAATTAAATTAAACCAATTGTTAATCACTCTACTCTAATTACCACGCCCACAGGAACACAATTACTAATCGTACTAATAATTATTTTAAATGAATCTTTCTTCCTCAATGATCTCAAAGGAAGGGGATGGAACTATGGAAATCCTCCACAGCGGAGAATAAAGAAATAAAATATAAATTCAACCAGTTGATTTTCCACCGCTGCGGCCCGCGCCAACGGCCGGGCCGTGGCCAATTCGTCTTCTTGACTCTTTAGAGTAGTGGGGCATTCGTCTTCAGACCCTTGGCTCAGCGCCGAGGACCAACGAAGCGTGAAGGGAAAAGGTGGCGGGCATCGGACAATCCCCGTGTCACGGAGTTTGAATAACTCAACCCGGATGACCTTTGTCTCCTGAATCGGTAGATTCTTCATTCTTCATTCAGGGGCTGGGAACAAGGGTGTGGGGTCACAATACTAGCTTATCCGGGTTTCAACGGTGCTGAAATTGCTCCCCTCCCCCCATAATTCCTCCCTTTTCGTTTTAATGCAGACACCAAAATTGAACCTTTGTTCAACGTTTCTTGAGTTTTTTAGCGAAAAGGACTGAGCCCTGAAAAGTGCGGGAATCCTTTCCTTGTCGTGTCGCCGGATTTAATGTCTCCAACGTTAACTGACTTTATTTCTCCTGGGAGCTTTTCTGTCTCGAATCCCGGGCATTTAAGACGACATCCCCTTCCCTTCACATGATTTACCCGGAGTCTGACATAATAAAGAAAGACGAGGATGACGATGGAACCGTTGAGAACGTGGAAATTTATGTTTATCCCCTCCTGCCCAGATCCAGACAAAGGAAGACCAAATGGTGAGAGATTGGGCTGGTGATCGTAAAGAGTGGAGGTCATTCCCTGGAAAAGAGGTCGTGCGACCGTGGCGAGAACTTCCAATAATTGATCAAAGTCAGTCCACTTGAATTTGAGTCCTTTTGATCTTCTTCCGTCCTGACGACGACGATTGGTGTGAGATTATTGGGTGACCGTTGTTTGCCCGCCGCGGCGGCGGTTACCCCGTCCAATGAATCACAAACGCAGTAGCTTGGACTGCTGCTACTGACCAGACGTGAATTTCTAGACGTACTAGGAGAACTTTATTTATGGGGACTCATACAATGTAGATAAATGGGCTATAGAGGGGATTTATGACAACTCAATGATCACACGACATCCGTCCACCACCGCTGCTGATACGGCCTTACTCCGGGCAGCATCATCCGGGTTTGACCCCTCGCTTGTTGTTGTCGCATGCCGGAAGCGTGCCGGAAGCCTCACCCTAACCCCTTTTCTTACAACCACTTACTTGAGCAGGAGGTAATTGGCGGCCTAACAAATGAGGTACCTTGAAAACAAATCTCTGGAGATTTAAAAAGAAATGGCGGAAGGGTTCAAAGTTTTGTGTAATGAGCCTCCTGCTTCCTCTTCCTCCTCTCCTTGCCAGCCGTTTCCCATTTTGGGCCGAGAAACTCCTGCAGCTCATAATTTATCATCAGCCGGGAAAACAAATAAGAAGACCATTTCACTCAGTTTATTTCCCTCTTAATATTTTCCCTTCTCCCCGGATGCTGGAGAATGCTTCTGGAAGATCTTGGAAATAAGAGCAGGTGAGTGAGAGTTACGAGCCGGCGAGTCCCCGCAAATGGCTCACTAAAGTCCTAAACCATCCGAAGAGCTTAGCCCGACTTTCCCAGAGAGGCGAAGGTGAGATGAGGACAAATCACCCCAAGAGGATAAGACAGGACACGCCACCGGCGTCATAACCCAGCAAATGACGTAACGCTGGAATCGCCAGCTGAAAAATTGAGCTGGAACCGAACTGGCAAAGCAGTTTTAAACATATTTGATTCCCCGGAAATTTGGATTCGCCTAACCCACCGGAGGTCTTGCATTCTTAGGTTTTTGCCTAAGAAATTTGCGAATCTTTTTGTTCTCTATGGCTAATGTGAGCCGGGTGACCACCCAGAACGAATTGAGGAGTTCCGCATCTTTACGTCAAACGCTGACGCTGACGTCACCGCGTTGTCCCCATGGTGGACCTTAATGGTACTTTTAAGCCTGGGAAATGGAAATTCTAGGAGCCCCTAAATCCGAACCCGGTGACACTGAGCCCCTCCCATCGTTTTCCATCCCATTATTCCTCATCTGTGAGTGGATAATTACTGTCCTGTCTTGTCTATTGGAACGTGTGAAAAATGGTGGGAAGGCATGAAAGTAGAAAAAAACTTTTATTTCACAGGAATCCCCTCATTTCCCGCCTTCTCATTTCTTATTTTAAATTATTCCTTGGGAATTCATGTCCGGGATAATAAGATTTCATTATCTTTCCTTTCCAGCCCCCCTTCAAGAGGGACGGGGGTGGGTGTGAGACAAAGAAAGTTGGAATCCAGCTGCTGGACATGGCGGACGTTTACTACGGGAGGACAAAATGGTTTTGGCCAGTAGGACATAACGTACTTTTATTTTACTTTGGATGAAATTTATGAACTACATTCCCCATTCCACTTTTTCGTTCCCCTTTATTACTGCGTGGCCTTTTAGCCTTCGCTCCGGCCGACCGAACTACCCGTAAGAATCTCATCCCTCTGGAGAAAGTGTTTCTCCTTTTTCTTGGACTTGGGACACTTTCTCGAGGTTCTCCGCATATACTGTCCTCAATCCCCCCCTCCAGTACAGAAGATCCTGGAGAAAGAAAATTCATTCTCACACCTCCTTTCCTTTTCTCCGACTCGGAGATCCACTCTCATCAACTCCGATTCGGGTAAGACCAAGACGCATTTCTCAGGCCGATTGACACCTTCCACAACTCATGAAGGAGGCGGGATAGCGCTGATGCTCCGGGACATCAAACGACCGATGACCTTTAGTCCCCTTCACGAAACGGTCGCCGTGAAGCACGTCATCATCCAACCGTCGACATTTCCTTTTCATTAAATAAATTTCGAATATTTTGAAATGACGGAAAATGTGGGTCGTGGTGGACTTGTAGTCCAACGCCCAAGTTCAAAGGTCAAACGAGCTTCAGTGGCTGAACGGCTTAGGTTGAGAAGGAACGAAAAGTTGATAACGGTTATGACATGGGAAATTTCTGGAGCGGATGGCCATCGGAGTCAGTGACACGGACAGAATCTGCTGCTGGAGTAAATTGGGAAGTTGTTATTCCCTGAAATCGGGGCCTGGAGTGAACGTGTCCGCCTTGCTTGAGCGGGAGCCCGGAAATAATGGAATGGGAAAAGATAACAGGCAGGGGGGAACGGTTTCATTGAAGGGAAAGCATTGCCTGATTTTGCATATTTGAGAGGTCGCAAGAAGGAAGACGTGTGATATCCGCTCTATATTGTCCCCTCCTTCCCTGCAGTGTACTCCAGCGGCAGCGGAAATTTCGGCAGTGGGACCTACCGCTCCCGGGTATCCTGGTGGGTGAAACAGCGGAACGCCTCCGCTGGAGCAGAATGAAAAAATGTCCCAAGGTAGCTGAGAGTTCTCGGAAGACGACAAAGGGACAACATCCCCGTTGACAATGAATCAACTTGGAAATCGCTGAACGCCACCGAGTCGCGGCGGATATGGAAAACCCATTCCGGAATAATACAAATTCGGAGCTTCAACAAAATATTTCGAGGGGAAATATACTGACATGAAGCCAAGGGGGCCTAGGCAGGCTTCGGTTTGATCTGAAATTAACAAGTCCCTTCTTCTGACAAGATTTTGATTCATGACCTCCCCGGATACTCAACTTCCTCTCGGATTGCTTTTTCTCCGAAAAAAAAAAAACGTTGAGAACCGTTCGGTCGTAGACCGTTGTGGCTCCTGGTATAAAGGTCTTGACGACGCTTCCCAGGAATAAACTCGTCTGCCATTCCCATTCTGCGCTTGACGAATTTTTTTTCTTTAGAAATTTATTTATTTATTTCACAACCGGCGAATGATTTTATTGGTCATGAGAGGTCAAGTTACAGAATAACGTTGAGAAGAGAACGAGATGAGACACCAACAACAACAATCAGTAGAATATTTTAATACTGTATGTAAGGTATTTCAATAAATTTGTATATAGTAAAAACACTTCTGCGCATGCCCGCCGCTCATACCACTTCCCGGGTAACCCCCTAACTATGATACCCGCCGGCGCCGCAGGAAATCCACGACGTCAGAACGGCAACGTTGTAATACATTTGGTAAAAGATGAGAGACTATGTTTGGCTATTTGGCTATAAGAGGGGGAGGAGGGACATGACATGACATGACTTTCTGACTTTGTCCTTGGGATTTCGTACTGGACAACCTCATAAACACAAAGAGCGTCGAGAAAATAAAAAAAAAAACTGGAAACTGGGGCAGTTCGTTGGAGTGGAATCAGTTCCATGCCTCCAATATTTCATTTTCTAAGCCTTTGGACTTTTGGAGAGTGTTCTGGAAATGACGTCTTGGGTTGCCCCCTTGCTTCGTCTCATAATATTTTCCTTTGGCTGAACAAACATGAAATGTCGGATTTGTTGGTTGGAGAGAGAGCGGACAACACAAAATGGGCCCAGGGCAGCCGGCTCTACTCTGCCCCTTCGTAATTCTCGTCCAGGGAATGGAGCCAATTGAATATAAAAATGTTACGTTCGAGTTTAGAGAGGGGGCGCCCCCGCTCCCGCTCCACGTCCTTGATTGTAAGTTCTTTGGCTACGACTTTTTTGGGGGCGCCCCTACCCCCACCCTCATCCGAGGGAACTGGAACTGCCACTGAGGCCGCAGCCCCAGTCGGGGGCTCTCCATTCTTGACACCAAGCGGTGTGACGAGGTTGACGACGTCGAATCCACTCTGCGTCAATTTATAGGCGACGGAAAGTCGCTTCCGGATGTAGAGCTGGCGAACCTTCTTGTTGACCGAGCGGATGAGGTCGGCCGGGGTAAATGAGCCGAGTCGCCCCTGCGGTGAAGGAAGTTGGGAAGTGGATGGGACGTCACCCACAAACACGCGCGTGGAGCAGCTCCTGGAGGGAATCCTAAAAACGACGTCGCTGTGCGTCAGGTCGAGTTCTGAGGAGGACTTCCTAGCTGGATGGTCATGGACCGTAGAAATGTCAGAAGTTGAGAAGGACTTGGATCCGAGGAACTTGAACAGCGTCCCAAAGTTTTTGATGAGGTCATTTTCCTCGTCGATCCAGAATGAGCGATTAGAACCCTCTGAAGCGTTGGGAACGGTGAGGCGATGGATGGGGGAAGGGATCCGGGCAAAAGGGTCCAAGTTGCTCAGGGATAAAAGAGAGACTTCGACAGACTCGTGACTTGGAGAGCGGACTAAGCGACTGGATGCATTCTGAAAGAAGGAAGGCGAAGAAATTCCTTAACTTGCTCAGAGTGTAGGGGAAAAGGGGAGAAAGTGGAGAAAGTGGAGGGCAGGAATGAATTCTTCCACTGACTGAATGTGACAAGGGGAAAGGGAATTCTAAATGGTCTAAATTTCATTGCAACCCACCTGGATCTGAATAATTGGCTTCTCCTGAGACATATCACGACGGAGGAAGGGAAAGGATGGAGGTGTTCCTGCTTTCACTTGATTCCTTTTACTCTTCGTCAGACATCATCAGACCTGTTAACAAGGAATTCCCATTACCACCACCTACCTCATAAACCCCACGATTCAAGGACAATCAGGCAGGCCGTGGATTAAATTAAAATTAGCACTTGGGCATTTTGTGGGCTACTACACACGGGAGTCTAGATGCAGGCAATCCCGTTTTGACTATCGGCGATTTTGCCCTTTCACAATTAATATAAAATAAGTTTAAAATTAAATAATTCAAAATAAAAATAAAAGAAGCAAGCGAGCACCATCATCATCAGTTTTTTTGTTATTAAATGAACCCTCCTGTTTTAAAATTAGTACTCAAAATTTCAATTTAAAATTTAGACTTAAAATTTCAATAAAACTCAAAAAATACTCAAAACTTTTTCTTTATTAATTCGCAACAAAATTGATAACTTTTCATTTTTTTCAGAATATTTTTCATTTGCAAGCTAAAAACTTATTTTTAAAATTATAGTTTTTAAAATGACTTCAAACTTAAGCCGTTTTGATTTAAAATTAATTTTTCTTGACACGTTTCAAATGCTAACCTCAAATCGAACTCGTTCCTATTTTTGAAATCTTTTGAAATTGAACGTAATAAATTAATTTTTTTTACTTGAAAATATTTTCACGAACGAAAAACCGACTTAAATTCATTGAGAAGTAATAAGAATTTGTATATCATGGCACGTCTTTCCCATTTTAAACTATTTTAAAACAGACTTGTGAGTTATTTGTATTGATTAAAAATGTATTGAGAAAACGCGAAGGTGGAGGCGCACAATCAGCCTCAAGGTCACTCCAAGTCCCTTAAAGTCCGCCATCATAAAATCATTTTATTGGGTCATGAAGAAATGTACCAGAGTCCTTGCCTAAAGCTAATTGCTCTGCCGACACGTCCTAACTGAGTCCAAACACCCAACTGCCATGCAACCTGAGCTATTATGCCACGTTTATATTTTTTTTACTTATGGGTCATTTGCCAAAAATGACCCAAAACAAGCCTAGGCCAAAAATTGGCACAACAATCACCTTTTGCAATTATGAAAATAATTGAATCCCTTAGCCGAGTGTTAATTTATCGATTTGGAAAGGGAGAAGGAAGTGGAGAAAGCAGAGACCCAAACTGTCTCTACGAAGATAGCTTCCGCCGCGCCCAAGTCCGAGATTAATTTACTCACCTGCCTTGAGCTTCCCTTCCTCCACTGTATTCCCTCAGTAAAGGTCCTATTGCCAAATTCTCGTCAGAGGTAAATTAATTGGTGCACTTTGAATACTGGGTCAAAGGACTTGGACTATATCTTTCCTTCGTTTACTATAAGAATTTGTGAACTAAGATTGGAGGGATTCGGGGCCGAGTGGAAATTTTGAGATTGAAGGAGCAGGATTTGTTGCGCAGGAGGAAGAATCAATAGAAAGTCAGCGTAGCCCCTTGCTTCCACGGCCGCCGACGCGATGTTGGAAAATACTGGAGAGGACTCGGGCCAGAACAGACCGATGGCCCGGAATCCCAAGAAAGTAAAGAAAGAAAGAAAGATCACTTTCACCCCAACTTTCTCCAATGCCCATCAGCAGCATTCTCAAACAAACAAAAGTAATTGATGAGGATGTAGTCACGTTTTAAAGGAACCTGGGAAAAGGTGTATGGAGTCCCACCAGAGTGACATGATACTCCTGTCCTCTTGTCGCCATGAGTCCCCAACCGTAGTCACTTCCGCCCTACCTCCTCACCTCGTCGAAATTTGAATAAAATTTAAGATTCATTTGCTATCTTTTTGAAACGGATGCCTGCGGCGCGGCCTGCCTCCGCAGTCCCGCGGCGGCAGCGACACTGCCGTGGGATATATCATGATGACACTACGAGTATATTTTCAAAGAGGAACATTAACTTTTTTTTTAAATTGAATATCGCTGACTGACAGCGTAGTCATTCAGCACCCCCGAAATTTAGCTAAAAATTTGTGCAAATTGTAGTGACAGGTTCATACACTCCTGGGATGCAGCTGCGGTGGTGTTGGTGGTATGGGTGGAAGCGGATTTCCTTCTAATCTGAGCTCCTTTTTGAATTTTCCCTCCCGAAAATATTCTGAGCTTGTGTGTGTGTGTATTATTGGAATAGTAATAGTGGGGATATCAATTTATGGCGGATGTTGAGGGGAAAGTTAAAGCAGGACACCCCACCTCCGGCGGCTAGACAGAAAACAGGGAAAAGGTTTTAGACCGTGGAGGAAAGCCACGGTGAGATGGGACGTGGACCGCTACTGAGGAGATCGCTGCAGCCGCCGTGAGTATCCAGAACGCTTTTAAGATGCATTAGCGGGATTAGGAGGAACATGCCGTTGAATATTTCTCTTTCCATCATCACCGGCCATGGACCGTTGTTGGAAAAAAAGGAAAGTGTAAGCTTCAGCGTGTAGTAGTGGGGTGTGTGTGCTCTTCTAATTCTACACTTCCATGGCCCATCACGGCCACCAAAAATTTCAGCAATCCCAAACAACTTATACAGAAAGGAAGCGGCAGGAAACGGCGGCTAGAATGGTAGTGGTGGTGGTGAAGGTAGCCCAATAAATCAGAAAGAATTGAGACTCAATCAGACCAGCATTCACTTCCGCCTCCTTCTTTTCTCCAGTTTCCTTTTTTCCGTAGCCGGGCATCTTCTTCCATTTCCCAATCTCCCTTGTTTCTGTTTGATTCTCTTTGCTCAAAGGGAAGAAAGATAAGAAACAAAGGACTGAATTAGTACTGCCCCATTTCATCTTTTGGAGTCAATTGGCTCCTTTTGTTGGCCCCCTCCTACCCGGGTTTTAATCAAAGAATTAGGTCCTGGAAAATAAAAGTATGTGCATAGGGCAAGGGGGGCAAAGGCTCAATTCATTCGATAGCAGTCCGTGTCCCTTTCTTTATTTCCCAGTGACTGACATGACATGAATTCATTTAAAAAACAAAAAACAATCACAGCCTTCATCCCCCGCCCCTGGAAGGATGAAGGAAAGGAAAGGGTCCTGGAATTGATCGCTGCCCGCCTCTTTTTATTCTACGTCAAAAGACTCCTTTTAATCAGCTCAGTGACGCATTAATGACCTTTTGATCTCTTCAAGTCATTATTCCTTTTTTCTCCAGATTGCCTCATGGAATACACTCCTGGAGAGAGACAAGAGGGATGAGGAATAAAAGAAGTCATTTGGATTTTTATTTGCAAAAGTAAAATTAAAAGTGAAACCAAGCGACGAAGACGACTCGGAGCACTCCAGTAGGAACAAGGATGATTAGATTTACTTTTCGGTGGGACTTTGTGACCACGGTGGGTGCTGTCATTTTCGCGACGTCACTCCTCGTCACGGCACAACTCGCTACCCAACCAGCATCCCAGGATCGGAACACAGAGTGGCTAGAAGAACAAATTGACAGTTTCTTGACCAAGGCTGAGAGCAATGGGGAACCAACTGACATTCAAGTCTCATCATGTAAAATATCCGGGCAGCAACTTGTGGCTACTGCGCAGGCGACCATTGCGCGCGTCCTTAAAGGGGTCTGCAATCCAAGTAAGAAATTTGGAGGGGTTATATGAGCTTAGTTGATAGTAGGGCGAGTTTTTGAAAATTTGGGCCAAGCGGCAGTTGGATGAAGGATTTTGTGGTTGACCTTAACCCATGCCGATGACCCCGTTGACTCATTCTCAGGTTCGGCACAGTCAAACTTAAAGTTCATTTTGCATGAGTAGCACATACATGAGTCCCATGACGCACGTCTATGGGTGACTCAATTTCTTTGGCGTGGGAAGCCGCGGCAACACATTCGCAAATTCCAGTGTCATGTCATCACATTTCATTTTGAAAGTTATCGCTGTTATGATGTCAACGAAAGAAGCGGTTATGGAGATGGCTAGTAATAGGCGGAATTTTGCAATCTTGATTTTGGCACGATGCGCATATTCATGCACTTGTTTTTCAAAACTGGCGAGATCAGAACTTTTGAATAATGAGACAAGGAATGGTGTGTGTCACTAAAGTGTTTTGTGGGAATTCGTTTTTATTTGGCGTCCTAATTTTAGTTCTCACTTTATTTTTTTTTGAACAGATCAGCTTGAAGACAAATTCCAAAACTTGGAGTCTCAATTGGGTGACCAATTGAACGTAATTAAGACGATGATCATAAACCTAGAAGAGAAAGTTGTTCAAATGGACCAAGACCTCAAAAAGAATCAACAGCAGCGGCGTGGGCTTAATCCAGGCCGAAAACGAAATGACCTCCCACCAGAGCCCAGCCATGGCTACCTCCCAATATTACAACCACCATCCCCTTCCCCGGCTATCCGGATCCCTTCACTCGAATTGACCAACCCAGGAAGTGAGGATGAGCCCTCTGGTGGCCAGAGTGTCAATGGTGGACCAAGGTTTGACGAGATGAGTAAATATAATAGCACACTGTCCCTCGAGAATGGGCGGCGGGTATTTTCCTATTACTGGGCCGTCCACGGGATGAGTTACAAGTTGAGTAGCTGGAGTCTCCGGCGGTCACTGGAGTCGTCCAGTTTTTACATTTACCCAGGCGGATATCGGATGTATCTGAAAGTCATCCCCCGCTACTCCCTGGACACGATGTACGTTCATACGGGCATTACGAGAGGGGATTACGATGACTTGCTGAGCTGGCCATTCCGGCTCAAGCTCCGGCTCTCCATCCTGTCCATGGAGGACGAGACTGGGGCTGGGGACTTGAGATCACGGATTTGGGATCCAAGTATTCTCTGTTCTGGGACAAACTGGATGAAACCCGTGGCGGGGAATAATCCTGAATGTCTCGGTCTCGGATTTCCACACGACGTCATCAAATCCTCGGAATATGTTCAGAGTGATCGGACCTTCATCAAACTGTCCGTCTATCTTGATTAATGGAACCACTCCAGCCCCAGCAGGGTTCCAGGCTTCGAGGGACTACCTGACCCCACGTTGACTTTCAACTCTACTCAAATTACAAGCACTAGGGATCACCCATGGGACGGAAAGTAATTGGTTTCACTTTTGTAGAAGTTATTTTAGATTCATCATTTTATTAGACAACTTTTAGAACTGGAGGAAATAAAATGTAAATTATTAGAACAGAATTCCAGGAATCCTGGCAGGGCAGGGGGTTGAGATTCTCCAGGTGAGGCGAATGATTTCACTTTCTCCATGAAAGTAAAAGTTCCATGGGGAAAGTGGAGCGGAGAAAAGATGAAATTGGACTTCCCTTGCCTTGGTCTCCTTAGATCTTCTTTTGGCTTCCTTTTTTGGAATTCCATCATCCCCATTCCCAGAGTATACAAAATACTTTGTAATTCTAACGGTTTAAAGGAGAACCCCACGGGGTGTCACGCTCCAACTAGGAACTCCAATGAATTCAATTCTCCTCAAATATAGCCGAAGCGGGAATGTATTTGATGTAATAGTGCCATTTTTATCTGGATTTTGAATTCCCGCCAGAATTTCCTTAACAAGATCAACAATGGGGGACCACAGGGTGTCGGAAACGAGATCACCTTTCAAAATTTAAATCAAAATGGGCTTTGGCATTGGAGGATTTAGAAGAAGTAGCTTTAACGGATTTTGATTCGAATCGGCAAAAGGTGACACCCCGGTGTGGTTCCCTCGTCGACAGATGGGGGAAAATTCTCGTGCAGTTTTGTTTACCTTGTCAAAGCTCTAACATTTTTAGTATTTTTTAGTGATGCCTCGATTTCAAATTCCCTTTTGTAAACTTTTGGAAAAAGTTTGTAAGTGTATTTTGAAGTGGATTTGATGATGGGAGAAAGGAAGGAGGGATGATTTATTGGGAAACTGTGTCCGATTTTTTCCAATATGTAAATGTCAGGAGGATAGGAAGGACGGGAAGTTGGGGGGAATAAAATAGTGTACATGGGTATTGAAATTCAAATACGGATCTTCTGTTGTGTTATTGTACGGGTGACAGGCACAACGAACGGAAGAATGGGATCTACAAATATCGGATCTTCTTTTTCGGATGATTATTATGGACTTCCTACTGGATTGGAATGAAATGGAAGAAAGGACCCATGCCATCCTCCTCCCTTTTGACGAACCAACACCCCCAAAGTCATTCCACCAAATTTATTGTCCGTCAGAGTAAAAGTGGGACGCTGGAGAAGGCCATCCGGGGAAATGAGCCCAGGAATTGACAAATTGACAGTACATTATTACTTAGGCTCCCCGCAGTCGAATGTGGAAGGGTATAGCCGTGTATCCCTAGTGTCCATGTCCTCATGTCCTTGGTCCATGTCCACAGCTTATCCTCATTTGGATAAGAACAATGAAATGGATCCTCCAGGATAATAATTCATGACGGAAAAAGTTTGAAGAAAAAACTTACTGTTAGAAATGGGATTAACTGGCTTACTTTCCTCGTAAAATATTTTCCCAATTCAACATCAAATCCAGGTCGTCCACTTTGTAAGATTGCTTTAGTTGCAGGGGAAAGTTTCAAGGTTGGGCAAAAAAAAAAGCCACAGGTAGGACGTGCTCATGCACTAATTCAAGACAAACTTGCTGTCCCTTGGATTTTGTGTGACTTTGGTTTCTTGTTTGAGCTCCCTGTAAATTCACTTTATTTATTTACTTTTAGCAACTCACTAAGGTCATTTCCGCTGGGATTGGTGTAGGTCAACTCCCAATGACAGGTGCCATTCAGGATAAAAGTGAAAGGGTCGAAAAGTCTGGGACTCGATTCATAGAAGGTCTAGGATATGATGATGCATTCTTGAGTGGGTGACATAAGGATGAACGACTCTTGAGCATCACTACTAAATGAGGAGTGCATATCTGAAGTGGGGGGTATGAATGGACTTGAATGGGGAAGGTCAGGAAACTCGATGATGATGGTCGAGGGTTGTTGATTTCAGACATCCTTCCCTCCCTCCTTTCGCTAAATCTATTTGCAAAAAAATTTGCAAATTGGTAACAGCTAATTTATTGCAGCAGCCGCCGCCGCCGCCGCCGCCGTAGCCTTCCCTTGATGTTGAACTTACTGACGGACAGACAAGTAGGTGATGATGAAGATTTTGGACGCCCACAATTCTCCAAAATAGATTCCCAACCACTTCAGTCACTCATCGCAGCTCGGCTATAAGAACCTCCACGAAAGGTTACTAGCCTCACTAGTTGGAAAAAGTGACGGTGGATACCCCCAGAAGTAGTTAGACTGTGAACGACGGTTGTAAGTCGCTGGTCGCCAACATGGTGTCTGGATGTTCCTCCTCCTGGTCAATTTCTGCATTTACTGCTGTTACCTGTGGTCTCTTTTGCCTGATCTCATGGGCGACATCGGAGTGTTCCTCAGATCGTCTTCTCCTCTACCAAGTCACAATGGAGACGCACTGGTCAAAGGTTGACTTCCCCAAAGACTACCCCAAGTTCAGACCGTAATTAGAACTAAACAATTTACACATAAAAAAATACAACTTTTAAATTCTTTACTAACTATACCACAATTTTGAACTGTAGATTTGCAATTTTTTTTTCACCCTCGAATTAAGTTGAGAGAGGTCAGACACTTTCAAAATTGCAGTAGAAAATTATAACTTCCTTTTACGGAATACTTTATGACCTTAAACCGTTTATGGCAACTTACGCAATGTTATCCTTTCTCTTTTGCTAAACTTTTGTTTTGTCTATTGCTTAACCCGAATGGCTTTTCTTTTGTTCACTTTTAAACAAAATGGCTACTGAGGTTATTACAAGTAGAGTGCGTGTAATTTAAAAATTTGAAACTTTCTTCCAGGCCCGCCCAATGGTCGAAACTGATTGGCAGGACGCACGACGCAGGGTTTTCGCTCTACCGCCTCGGGAGTTTTGCAAGCCCTGGCCTCAAGAAATTTGTAGAGACTGGTAACTCTGACATAATTGATACTTTTGCTCAAGGAAGGACTGGGGTTTGCGATGCTTTCACTGCGGGTCCAATCCTGGAAGGCGTAGGTCGTGCCGAGACGCAATTCTTTGCTGATGGGAACCACTCAAAGGTGAGTCGCCCGCCCGGGGAGCGGAGGGTGAGAATTCTGGTAGAATGAGAAATGGACCACTTTCCCTTCCTGGCAAATCATTATTTTAGGAAATGGCCTCCTCATCTAACTTTTGTGGCGGCTTAAGTGGTTCGTCGGAGCTGGAGTGAGAGGTCGAACATTTTCCCCAGGAGTCTCCCAGCCCAGCATGCTTCCCAAACCCCAATTAGAAAGTTAGGCTTAGGAATTCGTTAGAACGAACCTAATCACCTTTCAGTTCATAGGGAACATTAACTAAGATCGGCAACTTTCTCCTGGTTATCCTCATCCAGCAGATCTCAAGTTGAAAAGGTCAAGTCCTAATGAATGCTTGACCTGGGCAAACCAAGTCCACCATGTCAGGCGTCTTCCCTTACTTTCTTCCACCCATTCCTCCTGCTGTTGACCTTTTTGGAATGGGGATGTGTAGATTTAGGAAAGTAGGGTGAGTGTTCATTTTAGAAGAAGGAGAATGTGGATGGGGGGAATTACAGTTTGGATTTGAATATAAAATGCCGTTTCGGAGACATCATTGGCTCTTTGGTTGTATTGTCATTTCCGTCTTGTCTCCTCCGGTGGGATGCGGACGGTTGTTGACTTTCTTCAGAATCTTTCCAAATGTCCTTAGTTTCCTCCGTCCCTGCTATTTAAATTCTAAAGGCTTTCCCGGAGATTAATCGATAAAGCAATTCCAGACACCAAGGATTCCAACGGGAGGAAGACTGGAAGGACTGGAAGAAGAATGCTGCAGGAGACAAAACATATTTATTATTAGGACAGTTGCAATAAGTCCCCCAGACTCTAAATTGTAAATATTTTGAACCCGAATTCCAAGGAAGAACCTCCAGCCCCATCCGTTTCCCTTTACACCCCCCGAGTACTTTCCCCGCACTAATGTTATCATTATGGATTCTCTTTTGCCCCTTTCTGTAGGTGAGCCTCCTTTCCAAAATTGTCCCATCTCCAGGTGAGTAAATATTTTATCCTCTACTTTCTCAAAATCCAAATACAAGCGGACTTGTACTTGCTCTTTCTCCCCTTCCCAATACAAAAAACTTTCATCCCAGACTTGATCTTCGGAATAAGTAAGTTGGGCATGAAGAAGCATCCTCGACAGACTTTCCGAGTCCCAACCTCCACCGCCATCTACCCACTCATCCTGACAAGCCCCTAAAACTCCTTTTTACGACCCACGTTTTACGGGCGGACCAATCAGGGTTGAGGGTTGGAATTATTGAAAGGCTCTAAAATGTGGGTCTCCTTTCCAGATTGGTTCGTGGGTGTGGATTCGGTGGATCTTTGCCTAGGAGGGGAATGGGAGTGGGTCCAGTCCCTAACCATGAACGTAAGCTTACCCCCACCCAATACCCTCCTTTTCATCTTCATAACTATAGTTAATGGGGCGAAAGTTTTGAATTTATGTCTGAAATCCTTTGACAGGTTGATGCGATTGATGCGGGTTCGGATAATGGTAATAGTAATAAGAACACAATTTCAATAATCCTAACTTCTTCATTCCTTCTGATTTACCCACTTTCCCCTACTTTCTCCGTTATTTCCCTTCCACGGAATGCGCCGCTGGAATAGTGGTGGCTGGACTCGCATTGCAGTAGTAGTAGTCGCTGCTGGACGGCAGGCTTAGAATTCAGAAATGGCGCCAGAATATCCATCCATTACGAAACTCACATAAAATTTAAGTGTGACAGTTGTCGGAGTGTATTCCTCTCTCAGTCTATTACCCCCTCATTTGAATACTTCCAGCTCAACACTTCCGCAAGAATTCATCGCTTCCAGTTTTCAGTGTAGAATCAGAGCGCCGAGGAAACCGGATCTAATGATAAGAAACCAATTTGAAGCTCCCACACTTTCCAAGGTCCAGCAGATGCTGGGGAAGGAAAGTCATTGTGAGACAAACTACTAAAATAATTCAACAATTTCCAATTTGTTTCCAAAATCCCTCTTTTCACTTGGGGTGGGCTCCTACTGTTGAAAAGTGCAAATTTGCCTAATCACTTTGCCAAACTTGTGCAAAATGTGTTTCCAGTCTCTAATTAAACTGACACACTGGAAATGCATGAGTAAATGTATGAGGAATTGGGTTGATATTTTAGACACTTTCTCTCTCTTCCAAGTAACCAAGGAACAAGACTCGAGCCCGGGTAGGAAATTCATTGTCTCTCAACAGGAAACTAAAGTTTCCGGGTGGGTGTGGGGAAAGTGGGGAAATTAGACTTCTTGAGACTATTTTCCAATGGAGAGAAGAAGAAGAAGATCAATTGAAAGAGTTATAATTTATACACTCTGTCTATTTAGGTTACACGTTCACAGCACCCAAATGGCCCTCTATAGTAAGTCTCCATTTAGCCATACCATCTCCTTACCCAGAACTTTCTCCCTACCAACTTGGGTTTGTAAGATGACGCAAAACAATTTTCAGCCACAAGAAGCAATTTATCAGATAACGCCCGGACATCCCTCCCACCCCGCTGCCTCTTTCTTTTACCCGGACAAACCAAGGCATCGACCCATCGCCACCTTCACTTTCACCAAAGTAAGAATCCCATTCACCCTTCTATCAATTCATCAACGCCCCGGGCTAACAACCCCATGTCACCTCCCTTATGCAGCTCAAGGAATACTCATTATGGCCACATCCCTTTGACAATGTCCCCATGCTCAACATACTACCGACTCCGACTGGAGCACCCGAGACAGAGGGCAGCCATGACCTCTCCGAAACCGAGTCAGAGGAGCAAAGTTCAACAAAGCGGCGGAGGTCTCGCAAAAGTAAAGGTCAGATTGCTTTGGTCCGGTTAAGGTCACCCGGCGATGGGGGCATGAGGTGTTGACGTGGAAATTTGTTTTTTGTGAAGGTCGTGGGGACTGCAGCGTTTCGAAATGGACCGAGTGGTCAGACTGTACGTCCAAAACGTGCGACCTGAGCGAGCAGTACCGGACACGCTCGGTTTTGACGCACGGTCGCCCGGGCGGCGTTCCTTGCCCGCCACTCCTAGAGAAGCGGATCTGCATCCCGGACAAAGGCTGTCAGTCAAATCTGTTTGACTGGTGATAAAGACTGGAAATGGCTGTAGGCCTGGAGTTCTCCAAGGGAGTCTGCTGGAAGTGGTTGGAGGGTGAAACAAGACAAAAGGAAAGTTGGACTGGGGTAGGAGTGATGAGTGATGATGATGAGAAAATGAAGTTTGAAGAGAGAAAGTCGAGGTTGATGTTTTCTTTTGATGTTGTTGAATAAACGAGATGGGGGATTCTTTGCATTTGTCTGGGAACTGAAAACTATTTCTTGTAATTAATTTGGTGGGACTATAGAATCCCACCATCATTTCTACTACTTTTGTTTGTTTGTTGGAAGGAAGGGGGGCAGAGTGAGTGGTCTTTTCCCTTCCCGCCTGTCGACCACCGCAAACCAACCCCCGCAATTCCTAAGTACTATTTGAACGGCGGCTTCCCCCTCTGCCTTTCCCTGGGAAATTCTTATAAAATTTCATCACTTTCTCCAAACTCCTTGAGGAGGAAACCACTTGGAAAATGGGGAAAGGGCAAAAGGATCATTCAGAAAGGAAACCAAATAGGATCCACTACTACCATCACCGTACATTCCAAAATGAAACTCCACATTCCTACTTTCTCTAAAATGTTGATTCAAGGAAAGAGAAACTTCGGAGGAAAGGAAAATAATAAATTTCCAACATTTTTAAAATTTGATGGGAAATTTACTTAAGGGAATTAAACTTTTTTTCTCAAAAGTCCTTTCTCTCTTTGTGGAGAAAATATAAATTGTTTTCCTTCCTTTTTATGTTCTGGCGAGCATCCAAAGTAGTCAAAAACTTGTTGATGAAAACAAACTAATTGGAACAGCGTGGCTCTTTTTTCTTCCTCCTTTTTTTTTTTTATATAAAAAAGACAACAAAGTGATGAATTCTTTCAATTAATTTACGTTTGTATTCTCCCAAAACCAAGAGTTGTTACTTTTATTAATTACAAATAAATGAGTTAATTTTCCAAAGTAGATGAGAGCAAAGCTTTTTTTCTGTTTTTTTTTTTTCGTTTACAAATTAGAGATTCACTTACGAGAATGTTATAAATTGACGTCATGAAGCGTGTCCTCAAATTCCTAAAACTTAAAGTAATTCCTAAGTTAGGCCACCTTACGCACGTGACAACAGATTTTAGATAAGTCTTATAAGCGTTCATTCGGCATCAACTTACCCAAGTAGAACTTTAAGCCTTACCCTATGCTTCCAAACGACACACGCTTTATGCTTTCACAACTGTCTCCATCTGTCCGTAGTTATTGATAACACCCCTTTAATAATAAATTCATCTAAATTAATTAATTACGACCTATTGACGCATCCAAACCTCAAAACCATGTTGACAGAGTAAGAAGGAAGGCAGTGAAAGCAGACTTTCCGGATTCAAAATAATTACGGCAGGATACAGGAAGACATGTTGTATATTCCTTAATCCATCCCAAACAAGGACGTGATTAAAAAAGGCTGTGAATTAAAATGTCCTTCGTTTTGAGGCATTTTGTCCTTCGTGACAGACATGTGCACTACTTTTTACCTTTTCCTAACCTAACCTAACATACCATGAGTTGGTGCACATGTCTAGCACAAAGGACAAAATGCCTCAAAACGAAGGACAGAATTATATTGTTTCATTAAAAAAACAGGACAGAATTATATTTTCACGAGGGAACATAACGGTTTGTCACGATCCGTTTCCAACCAAAATCCTTCCAGCCCTTTCTTCGATTCGGAAATTTAGTAATTATTTTTTAGAAAATAACGTCAAAATGACACCATGTCGTAGATTGAAGGAAACTGAATAAATTTCTGTTCGAAAAGGAGAAACGGGGCATGGAGTGTAGTTCCCTCGTGAGTGAGCCTCTTTTTAGCCTCTTTTAATTGGACTCCTAGTATTTCCTCCACTTTAGAACAAAGAAAGAAAAATTAAGCCTCTCCTCAGAGATCTTGGGAGTTGGGAAGAGCCACGGATGCTACTTTTCCTTTTGAGGCATTTGAGGAGGTAAATTGTCCGTATGAAAGAAAGTTAGTCGCCCAATGAGGAAAAAGACAAACGCTTGACATCCTCTTCCAGACTTCTGGAAGGGAATGAGTTTCCTTACTTTGTTTCCATAATGCTAAGTTCTTTATGATGAGGATGATATCCCTAAGCAGCTTATTACGAATTCAGACTCTCGGTTCGGCCCTAAGTCCTGCCCGCTTCCTTTCTCTACTGAACTACTCGAATTGACTTTAGGAGCCTGACAGGACGTAGTCTAGCGAAAGTTATTCTCCCTCCGCGAATCCCATTTTAAAACTAACGACAATGCTACGGTGGGATTCGACTTGAATCAATTCTCATTTAAGCCAACCCACTAAAAAGTTAAAACGACATTACTAAATTTCACCACACCTCAGCGCCCTCAGGGGAGAAAGTCGGGCACTAGAGTCCTGCACCTTAGTTCCCATTCCACTTTCTCCATTCCGAGTAATAAAAAGGACACGGGCACAGTCTTAATCCACCACTCAACACCCTTGGCCGCCATCTTAGATCTCATAAACACATAAAATCAGGCAATGCTAACAAGGAAATATTCGAAAATATGCCCAATTCCCCAAAAAATCCTAACACTACTTAAGATCTACTTTAGATCTACTTCTAAATTACAAACAAAAGTTAGTGATTCCGGCAGCATTAATTTGACCTCTCTGACCTTGAAATACCGACCTTTCCAAGGTCACAGTTTGAAAATGGGTTTAGCTAGCGGTCCAGTTGAAGAGAGGTCGATGGTGTCGGCGTGGATGGGAATTCCTGGGGCCACCTTCAGAAACATTTTTGGTACAAAAAATTCTTTGAAATGTTAAACGTAAAATGTAACCTTAAAACTATTTTCTCACGCTTACGGAATCGCTTGAGCTTCTTCTTGTTACTCCTCCCCTCAGCTTCCTGCTTCTGTTCCTCCATTTGGGCCATGTAGGCCATGAAATCATTTGAGAGTGACGGTTTATTAGAATGTGAGACAAGCGTAGCTAATTTGAGACTGTTGGGGTCATATGGTCGGATGTTAATGGATGAATCGTAGACGTCGTTCCCTGAGAGCGTCTCGTACTTGAGGGAAGGGAGATTGAAGACTTGGCTTAGTTCGTACTCTTTTATCTGTCATTCCAACGAGGGTCAAATATTAACAAAGGTCAAGGGTCAATGGTCACTACCATTCCAGGGAGTGCTCCTACCTTGATAAATTGAAAAGACGCAATTGGTGGGAGGTGGTCAAGGTCTTCATAGAAGAAGGAAGATGCTGGATGATTCGGTTTCTTACTTGTCAAGCGTGTGACAACATCATAAGGTTCTGTGCGCCAGTTTGGAGCTGGGAAGGGCCCAAAAAATGTTTTAAATAAAATGTGCGCGAACATTTAAAATCCTACTTACATGTAAACGTGAGACCATTGTCAGTGCCGGCATCTAGCGGATGACCCTAAACAAAATATTTGGAGAAAGTTGTTTAGACAATTCAGGAGTCAAGATTCATTGGATGGATTCATTGGTTAGAAGAATTGTGGAAGTACTTCAATGGTGAGACTGCTGACCCACGTTCCGTCATTACAGAGGTCAATGTTGTCCAATCCCACAAACCAATCCGGACTTGGGACCAACCTGAGGTATAACGTTACGCAATAAAAGATAAGACAAAATTCTCTTTTGATGATGCTAAACTGTGTGTTTAAGGATCGAAGTGAAAGTCCAAACCAAAAAAATTTTTGACTTGCCTGGCCATGAGGGAGACCTGGAACAAGAAAACATGGTAAATCAACAGAGGAGAAAATAAATATGGGACGGAATGCCCGTTTAGGTCAAATCCTCCCGCGGTTCCACTCGAGGGTAGTAATTGTCAAGCATGAAGGGATTTCGGGGGTCTCGGATCTGCGGGCAAACTGGGTCATTATTTTGGGTTTAATCCATCCGCTTACCCGTGAATGATTTCCATCCACAAAGAATTCCGCTTCTGTCTCTCCCACGCCTGGAATTTGAGGGGCATTGAATTCATCGAAAATTGCACCGCCGCCACCTTGGGAAAGTTCGTTGAGAACTTCGGAGGTCCCAGTTTCGGCAAAGAGTCGAACTCCTTCCGTCACTTTCTCATTGAGTCGGAAAAGTTTGAAGTTCTCATTGTGAGACCTCCCTGAAAAAAAAAATTGTGGGTGAGGTCACCAACTAAAAAGTTTCCAGCACCACCACCATTTACATTAAATTTCCCCCATTCCGAGCTTGGACTCCAGGGAAATAAAGTTCTATTAGTGGGTGTTGCAATTTCTCCGAAAGATTTACGAAGTGGAAAAGAAGAGGAATGTTGTTGATTCTGGTTCACTTTTCGAGTGCGAGTGGTGGTCCACGCCTCATTCCCTTGAAAAGTGATCCTGTGGGGTCAAATGAATGAATGCCAGGTGACCCGAGTGACAAGGAAAAAGTTGAGTACTTGGCCGTGTGGGAACTTTAAGTGGCCTGCTGCTGCGGTCCGGCTAATGGACACCCAAAGACCGTCCACATTATCTGCCCGAGAAAAATGGAGCCCATAAAGAAAAAGCGCTGAGAAGTGGGCATGATTTCCTTTCATCGACAGAGTGAAGTGGGGGAAGGGAATGCTGGGCGCTGAAGAGGTTTTGGCTGAAAAGGGACTCATTTCGAAATGGCGGGGGTTCAGACGCTGGAAATGGCCGCGGTGGTGGTGGTGTTGAAATCCTAATTAAAGGGCCTTCAATCCTCACTGCCCTCATCACGTCTTTGTCTTATTGGTCCTCACCCCCACGTGGAGCCCATTCATCCACTTTCAATTTCCGGCTTTCCTTGACTTGCCAAATCAATTCCAGGCCTACTGGTTCTGGGAAGGAGATAAAGGGAGAAAGCAGACATGGAGAAATGACTTATTAAATCCACAGATCAAATCAAATGAACTCTTGAGTCTCTTCCGGTTAAGAATCCACGGCGTCGAACTGCCGCAGCATTCCAAAGGAGGGAACACTAAAGTGATGATTTAATAATCAGAATCCGTTGATCCAACAAAGCATCCACGCCCCCCCCCCCTTGTGCTGCTTTTCCCCAGGGGCACTACCGCGATCCTCCCACGCCTTGTTTTCATTTCCACATCATCCACGGTCTATGGTCACTCTGGAAATCAACCAGGGGGGAACAAAGCCGTTAATTTACCAGTCCCTAATTAATAAACCTGGTCCTAGTAAGTAAAATCATGACATTCCTTTTGTATTTTGCTTTGACTCTCCCTGACAATGGTCAAGTAAACATCTCCCATGATTCCTCCAAAGGGAGTCCACCACATCAAAGGATCCCGAGATCAGGAAGTTCTGCCTAGAGACAAAACAAGTCTCACATACGGGATCCACGTCCTTTTCAATTCATGAAAGAGTGAAAGCTAAGGTGCCTCTGACCCACAAAGTAAAGGGGGATAAAGGGGTCTCTTTAGAAGAAAGAGACAAGGTAATGCTCCGAGTTTTTAATTAAAAGGTGGACTGAATTGGGCCGGGGTTTAAATCATAGGCAGAGGAAATGTAATTCATTTAAAGTGAAAGCAGCCTTGATGATGATGATGATGATGGAAGGAAAGAAGACGGGCATTTCGACACTCTCATAATGGGAGAGACAGGGAAAGATGAACTTTTGAGGGAGGGAGGCAGTGGCGGGTATTATAATACCCGGATCCGAACTGTAGAATTCTCCGTTTCAAATGGGCGGGGGCACACACTATGCAATGGGACTTGGACTAATGCTCCTTCTGGAAAAGTTTTTCACATATTTCACTCTTCAAAGGATTCTTTAATTCTTCAAAGCCTCATCAATTCCCTTTCCTTTCTTTCTACTGCCACTGCCACTACTACTCTTAAGCCTCAATCTTCATCACAGAAAAATAAGAGTAGAAAAAACAATCAAATTAATTCAAAACTCATCCTTTTTGAAAAGGCAATTGGGAATGGGGAAGATGCAGTTTGATCACCCCTCTTGGAAAACGTCAACCATTCTATATGTGATGGGGAAAAAAGGCAAAGAGAAAGTTTGAACGTCAGTTTGCAAGCTGACGTGACCTTTGGGCGGAGTGTTGATTTTGGCATGAGGGCCGTAGAAATTGGCCAGAGGGAGCTACAATCTTGGTCCCTCCTCCTGATTGGCCTGGGCAATAATTAATCTCAGACTACGTAATGAGCCTGGGTGATGGGGTGATGCGCTGCAGGAGAAAGCCTGAACCAGCTTTCTAAAGGCCAATTAATGGGGAAGGTTGTCCGGAGGCTCATCAGGTCGGACGGTAAATCCATTACGACCTCCATAACCCCCGTTAGATGCGGCTGAAGGAATTGAAAGTTAAAATGGCTCGCTCGCCTATTTTACTTACCCACGAGCTTTGAGAAATGAGCTTTGGGTCTCCAGTCTGGGAAGTGTTTCCTATATTAGAGAAAATAAATCAATTAGACGGAGTTCATTTCCTTGTAAAGTTACGAGGAGAGCTAATGCCCGGGGAGACCCTTTGATATTCATTGGGAAATCTCATTCCAGAGGGGTCAGGGGGCATTCTCCGGGGGGATCAAAGCATATCCAAATTGGAACATAATTTAGTCCCACAAATTAAATAAGGAGAAAACAAAAGAGAAAAGAACTAACGGGAACGTCTCACGACTCCAGAGCCCCGTCAGGATCACTTTGTAGACGAGTAAAGTTTCATCACGCTGACACTCGATCCCGACGCCATTTCTCCTATCAGTCTGCTGATCTGACCTCGAACGGGAGCCGGGCTTGGCTTCCACCATGAATCCCATCATCATCAGTCCCAGGAGTGTCGGCAAGAGGACAGTGGCCAAGGAGAGCCGGATTGGTGATTTCATTTTGGTGGAAGGTCTCTGGAGGACTCGAGCGAGCGGTGAGCTGGAATTGGAAAGTGATTGGGTAGTTGGTAGAAGACCTTAGATCGCGTCCGAACGCCTTCCCCAACGGATTTGCTCTGGGAGCAGAGATCTCCTTGATTGAGAATTATCAGGCAGCAGACTAAACAATCCACACTTACCAAGATGGCACTTCCCCAATTCATCAGATTAAGAAACAAGAAACTTCCCTGAGCTTGGATCTGCGTGTAGGAGACGCTTTTTTTTCTTTTCTCAGACTCGCTAGACCTGATGTCTCCACTCATACCAAAGTCATGGAGTAGGCGGATTGGTTTGCGTTCCTAACATTGCAACCAACCTTGAATCACGAATTATCCGCTGAATCGGAGCGATTGAGCCCACCCGGTGGCGACTTATGAGGGAACCACACCAGGTATCACTTATTCGTATCGGAAATGCGGTGAACTTCCAACATTTCTATTCAATGGAGGATGGGGACATGTCATGTCAGCTAAACGGGCTGACGCTTTGGCATTTGAGGAGTAAGGAAAAAGTTGTAGGGATTTTTTTGTGGGAATCCGAGGGTTGAGACCCATTCAAGTTCCCTCGTCAGAATTCCACATATCATGTCCCATTCGGAGAGATTCGTCGAAAGTGGATTTTCTTGTAAGATTAACGATGACACCCAAAAGTGCGCGAGCCATTTAAAGCTAGGGGAAGCGTCTAAAAAAGAATTTCCGCATAACCGGAATTTCCTTCCGAATTACCCTCGGAATTGTGTGTTGGGAGAGAGGAAGGGATTATTGGGATTTCGTAATAATTCTGATTTCCCATTGTTCCTCATGTCAGAGTCCTCGGCGAGATTCTAATCTCTCCCAAATCTCCATCCCACATTACGAATTGGGAGAGTCTGGTGATCTTGAAGGTTGGGATTAAGTGGATGAATTCAAAGCAAGGAGTCCCGTCTCATTCTGTCTGCCTAAAGATCGTATTACTCCTGGCTCAGAACCAAATGTAAGCTTCCTTCCATTGTTCCCTTTTTCAACCTTCAACTGTACATCAGACAGACACTTTGAGACACGAGATCAAAATAACCCCGATTATCAATCTGTCAATGGATCCCTTATGTGTGGGCAGACGCTTGATGTGAAGCATCAGGAGCTCTCCCTCGTCAGGCTTAATCGCTGAAGTCAGATTCGCTCTAATTGGGACGAATGCGGTGATGGAGTCATTTTTCCTTCTGCCATAACCCCTTCCTTAGTTTTGCAAAAGTGCGAATTCAACAAAACCCACAGCCTGCCAGCATCTTTCTTCCAAATCTCAATCACCACCAGAGACAGATTTGCCAATTACTAGCTCCGCTCAATTTTCCCAAATTGAAACTGTTATTAAAATAATGTGATACTCGTGTAAATGCTGTTTCAGGGGTGTTCCTACACTGTTTACGAACCACCACGCATCTTTCCCCCCATCCCCTTATCTTGGCGTGCCTGTCACCCCGAAGAATGGAAGCGGACCGGCGGCTCGCGGATGATGATCGAGGAGGAAGAAATGAAGGAGGCTTGTCAATTTCGGATTTTAAAAGAAAAAAAAGTGATCGATGGGCGTCGGGATGCCCTTACTCTGATTGGTCGGGAAGGAAGTCTGACAGCCTGGATTTAATAAATGGAGTCCCTTTTTCCTCATAATTCCGACAGGGGGCTGAAATGTACCTTATATGGACATATGACTGGCCCACATTTCACCCAAATTGGACCAACACCACCGTCGTCGTTTGCTCCATTTTAAGCGTCGAAAGTGCTAAAACGTGCATTTCGAAGCGGGCCGAAGATAAAATCTTGTTCCTTTATCCATCTTATGGATCTTCCCATCCTCTTCCACCCACTCATTCCCTCATCATCATCTTCATCACTCTACACATTTTTAATCATCAATAATGTCGCCCTTCCTTTCTTAAGATTTATAAACTAATTTCTTTCGCTTCTCTTGCTAGGGGGAAAATTGGATGCTTCAGAACCCGATGAACTTCCGCCCACTCACTTCTGAACTGCGAACTCGAAGTTAAATGTTGCAGCCTGTTGAGGATGCCTTCTTTGTCTCCATTTCTGGCTCTGTGTACCCAAAAGCTCTTGAGGGGAATGAATGGGCTCGTCCCATTGGTTCTTGGTTCATCGGGAGAGGTCAGGGAGTCAAGTCCTTGGTTTACATGCAGCAGCAGGTGGGATTCTGTAAACGTTTTTCCTTGCCTTGCTCATCTGCTCTCTTTGATTTCTTCATCGTCTTGGTCGGGATCTCTTTGGGAAGTTGAGTAATTGAGTCGGCTTAAGAACAACAAAACCCTCGGTGCTCAATTGCTGGGCACGCGGAGGGGGTCTGCATTTGTTATTTTGTTATTATGTAATCCACTGGGACCAGATGCTGGGAATTGGCAAAGGATCTCTTCATCCTGGGATAACAAGGCACAGACAGGTGGATGATCCCACACGGATTAACAATTAAGGACCTTCATTCATTAAATCTTGCTTTCATTCATCATCCCTCGGCAGAGATGCGATGACTCAATAAACTCCTCGTGTTCAGAGGACATGAACGGAGGCCTGTTAAACACCACTTTATGCCTCCATTCACCCATTGTGAACAACACTTCAGTCCCTATCTCCATGTCCTTTTTCATAATCCCATTTCACTTCCAGAACATTATCAAAACCATGCAAAATCAAACCAACGAGCATTGAACTTTCACCAAGTGTAAATATCTGTAATTATCAAAAAATGAATCCAATTCAATTTTTTTTAAATAAAAATTTCCACACATTTTTGCCATTTTTTAAATTCAGGTCATAAATCTCTGGATCTCAGAGCTCATGCAGATAATTTGTCACCACACACTTGTCACTGTGATTAAACCCGAAAAGTGGCAAATTGAGTTTCTCATTCCCTCGGGTCTTCCCAGGTGGTGTCCTTGTCACCCCATAACCCTTACAATCTACACTCCAAATCCAAGGATTCTGGACTGCCATTTGCGAAATGCGAAACTTGGGTCAGGTGTGCTTCGAAATCCTGGAGGGGATCCCCTTCCAATTGTCCTGGACGACCTGACAGTAGGGCTGAAGCTCGTGAATTATTCATCGGAAGGAGTAGTGTGGGCTGGGATGACATGGGCAGGACTTGCTTGACAAACCCCAGCATCACATCGTGTGCCTTGGCATGAGACTCCTGGTCCTGTCCAATGCTAATTTTTACCATACTTGGTCTCCTGTGACTTCTGAATGAAGTCAATGCTTGTTGCTGGCCAACCTCCTGGTCACGACCAGCAGGCTACCACCAGTGCCGCTCTCCTAAACTGATCCAACTACAAACGACAAGCCCCAGGAGCGAGATGAAGCAGGGAGAACCAATTAGAAGGAGCCGACATCCCTTCCCTCCACGTCGCTTTACATGCTCCTCCGCTCCTTTGGATCCTTTTCGATTCCCAACTCCATTTTAGAAGACCCTACTCCACTACTGCCCACTCCCAATCGGAAGGACGAAGGGAGCTAATTTGAAAACAAGATTAATGTCCTCTTTACGTTTTCACGATAAAAGGAGGGGGCTAAGGCCTTAGCTGGCCTGTTTCGCAACTTACTTGGTAAGGAGCAAGGGAAAGATGCAGAATGTTGCCAGGCTGATTGATGGACTTGCCCAATTGGGACTACGGAAAGTCGCTCCTTCTCCATCCCCATTTATCATCACGCCACCCCCCCCCCCCCCAGATGTCATGTCACCATCCGGAGGACAACCCCGAACCACCGCCCATCAACCCCCTCACTCAACAGCCAGCTTATCCCCAGACCACTAAAAATGACACCGTCGTCCTCTGCGACATTCGAGGACAGAACTTGACTCCCAATCAAATCAAATAAATTGAGAATTGAACTGTCATCCAAGCTTTCACTTTCATCTTCAAGTTTCATCGTAAGTCGGCTTCCGTTTTTGTACTTACCAAGGCCAGCAGCTAGTGCAATGCAACTCCAATTTAATCAATGAATCAGCCAAAATGCATTAGAAAGTATTGCGCTCAGGGTCCCGAGATATGTCAGGCGAAGATTTTTAATAGTTTTGGGCGGATTCCTTCACAGAATTTTGTTCCTAAAGAATTGACGCTGAGAAATTGACCTGAATCTCAAGTGATTCTTTCTAAATGGATTGAGAGCATTAGCATCGATTTTGTCATTTGTAAAAAGGGAAACATTTATTGTTATTAAGGAAATTATGAATTAATTCCTATGCTCATTTCACAACTAATCACCCGGATTTCATTTGCTTCTTTCGCTAATAACTCCATTTCCAAGTTTCTTAAAAGCTTTAAGCCTTTCCTTCCCATTTTCCATTCTCTAATGACTCTTTTTGACTTTCCTTTGGAGCCATTTGGAATGTTTTCTCGGGTCTTAATACACTATTGAAAAGGAAATTAGATTGGGAAATGACCCGAATTGTGCTCTGCCTGCCCCCCTCTCTCCTTCAGATCGGATCCAATTTGACAGAAAATAGAATTTGCCTTTGTCTTTTATTGGACTTAAATCTTAAAAGTTCTAAACTTTCACTCGGAGCTTAAGGGGAGAGCCTTGGCCTGAATCAAGGAAGGCGATGGATCTGAAAATGTTTAGAATCTTAATTTTGTCATCATCAGTTTTATCGTGGCCTGGGCTTTAAAACATTTGCCCATTCATCCACCCCTCTTACTCTTTCATTTTATGATTCCAACTCACTAGGACTGAGTAATTGGCAATAAAAGTTTCGTACACAATAATAACAATGACAATGAGAATATTTTCAGAGGCGGAAGGCAGACTTGCTTCCGTTCCGTGGATCCAAAGGAGTTAAGATCCTAAGGCTCCAAGGGGTGGCTTGGTGGCTTGGCGGAACTGTACATCCACCAGCGTCACAAATAGATGGGGCAAAGTGGGGAAGCATGGCGGAGAAGGTTAATTGCCAATTAGACTCCTAGTTCACAATTAGGAAATTAAGTTTAGATCAAGTGGAAATATGCACCTCCTCCTCTTCGTTTCCAAGCGTGATTTATTGATCAATTATTTCACCCTCCTACCCTTCTTATTCCTCTCCCAACTTCAACGTTGTATTCTTTCTCAGGAGGCCAAGAATCGTGGAGATGACGACACGGGCATGGAGGAGGTACTGCCAAACCCAAGCCTCTCAATTTTTCAAACATTTAGCAAATTAATTCTCCCAGTTCCTAGGAAAGACCAAGACTAGGTCAGAGTCGTAACTCCAAAGTCAGTGGAAGACCGTCTAAAAATTTCCAACAGGCGGGGCAGATGCATCGTCTGCATCTTGAATTATTTGGGAAGATCGGCAGATGGAGAAAGCCTTTCTGAGACATGCAAATACTAGTAGTATTCCATCGCCAACAATTTTGCAAAGCCCCAAACTCTTCCATTCTGATTTTCAAAGTGTGCTAAATTAGTAAAGAAATCTCAAAAGAAGCGTCTTCGTAAGCTGCAAGCTGCTTCGGGGAAGCAGCTTACGAATTTCGAATACGAATTCGCCGTATTCGGACTTCCAGAATTATTTTGAGCTTTGAAATTGGAAAAAATGGAATCATTGAATTTCTGCGCGAGCATTGTTGGGGAATAGGTTTCATACGATTGGATTAGCAAGGAGTTGGTTACCAAAGAGAATCGTCGCCCTCCTCGTAGTGGCAAGGCAGTAGTAGTGGCTCAAGGGCTTATTTTCTTTTGTTACCCGGCTTCGGTGCGAGGATTTGTGAATCTTCCTCTACTATTTCATCTCCTGGAAATTCCAGGCTAGAATGAAAAATTTCGAGCTTCCATTCACACAGTCTATGGTCCTACAGAGGACGTCCCTGCCCCTGTCCGTCCGTAGAAGTCTCGGATTCTGGATAGTGAAAAACATGGAATGATTCCTTCAATTCTTCGTTTTCAAATCCATTCCGTTAGAGAGAACTCTTTTTCGAATCTTTCCGTCCGAGTGGAAATTGGAGAGGGGATGTTACTACCACCACCGTTCTAGGCGACTTCCCCTTGCTCCTGTGCCATGTCTCCGTCCTCCAAGGTCCATGAGCCGTCGTATGAAATGTGGAAATGTCCATGTCCACTAGCTCCTATCACCCACCACCCATCCCGTTTCCCTTTCCCAAAAAGAGACAAATAAAATCTCCCATAAAAGACTTTCTCTTCTTTTCTCTATTCATCTTCTTTACTGGGTGGAAGGAATTAAGGAAAGACGAAGATGAGATGCTTCGTCTCATCTCCATCCCTTCCGTCCCTTGGTTCATCCCAACTTTTATTTTGGACTGAAACAAGAAGGCATCTTCATACCCATCACCCATTGGCCATAGACAACTTTCACCAAGGAAGAGAAAACTCAACGCAACTTGTAAGTAATCAACCCCAGAAAGAAAGCAGGACGGGATGAAACACACCAATAATGAACCTGCAATACCCGGAGTCCACTCTATAAAAATGTTCAGGACTGATGAATGGACTTATTTTTTTTTCAACAAACTTTTCTTGTCGGTTCAAATTCGGTGGAGGTGCAAGCAACATAGCGAGTCATTTTCAGATTGATTGGCCAGATCATCCAATATTAAGTGCCACGTGGAGGGAAGATCAAAGATGGAGGTTTGAAAATAAATGAGACCGTTTCTGTGAAACTTAATTCCAACGTTACAAGTGAACTTGGGCAGAGCTTCCGCCTGGACGTAGTTTTTCCGACTGTTTTATTAAGACAAACATAAAGCCTTAAGGGTGGGCTATACCGCCTGCGCCGCGGCGCGGCGTAAAATGGCGCCAAAAATTCATTTCCCCAGTTTTTCATGGGAAGGTCAAACCCGCCGACAAAATTGACATCCGTAACCTCTATGACCCACAATTGACCTCAGAATTGGTGTTTGGGTGCCAAAAATTCCCCCTCCTACTTTTGCATGAAATGAACAAATCCGATGTCAAAAATGACCTGCATGACGTGGATTCGTGGAATGTGGATTTAATCACGATTTTTGTTCATTTTTTGAAGAAGTGCCGTAATTCAACCACGCTTTGAAATTTCCCGACCATCCAATGTACAACTGCTCAATTGGTAGAGTGACTTCATGTTACTCTGCACTTCTAATTGGTGAATTACTTCTAATTGAAGAATTAGAAGTGCAGAGTAACATCAACTCACTCAATCAATTGATTAGTTGGACAACGGAGGTTAATTAACTTACACAAATCAGAAACGAAGTGATGATGGAATGGAAGCTGGACGCGGAAGACGGAAGAACGAGGAAAAAGTTTCGTCTTCTTTTCTTTTGTGGATGGACTACAGACTCGGCACCAGTCCACGGCACCTGCTGCTCCACACCGCCATGGTGCTGAAATAGTGGTGGGTGTGGAAACACAATCATCATTAGGTTAGGTTAGGTCCTTATCATCATTATCATCATTAGGTTACGCACTTTCCCGGGGATGCGAAGTTTCACGTTCCCCTATTCCGTTCACTCAGTTTCATCACTAATCACACTAATTAATTAATTGTGCCATACTTTTTGGCAGTTTAGCATGAAGTGACCCATCACGGACATGCGTCGATTACTTCGTTGTTCCAGTTTTTTGAGAAAATGCACGAATTTTTCACAGTATCCTCAAACTTGAGCAAAAACAGCTAAAAACCCATATCCGCATATTCAGTGATTCGTCACTGAATATGCAGACATCAAACTCAAATTCCAAGACCAGCACACTATTCAATCAGTACTTCTTTACCGATGTTAAATTTTTCAGGCGTATCTACTGGAGTGTATAGTAGCAATTAATTAATGAACTCCATGGGTGGAGAATTTCTGGTGCCGGCTGTTTGGCATGAAACAGAATTCTCATCCCACCAAAACTCAAACAAATTCACCCACACCTGGCTTTGCAGTAAAGTACGAATTCAAATGAATAGGCCTTTGTAGTAGGTAACTTAAGGGGGGGGGGGGCGCATAAGGGTATTCATCCTCGCCGTTTTAGATTTGGCTTGATGGATTTTGTTCATTGATAGCTCAAAGTCTTCAATGAAGTCTCCTTTTTCAGTATTCAAGACGATTTACTTAAACATGAAGTCTAAATGCCCTAAATTTGGGTGGAGCGATGACCCAATCGGCAAAAGTCGACTTTCTACAGAACATCGTTTATATCTTTTGACTGGAAATGAATACGGAAAATTGTCATGCATAATGAAAGAGGACACTTCAGTGAAGAGTTTAAGGTATCAATGAGAAAAATCCATAAAGCCAAATTTAAATGGCGAGGCTAGCACCAAAAGTAATCGAAATAGAACGTTTTGCTTTTTAAAAAAAGGCGCGCAGCCGTACAGAAAATACGCTCCGGATAAGGACCACTGCAAAAATTACTAATTTAATTGAGATAATAAATTACTTGCGGATGGCATAATTTCAATTGGGGCGTCGCCGCATCCCGATGATATCTCGTTTTTTTTTTATCCCTGTTCATAAAATCATGAATGAATAATTGCTGGACGTAATTACGATAATCACAAATTTTGATTTCCCGCGCAGTCTTTGGAGTATCACGTGGTAGCGGCACCATGTGCTATTTAAAAATTCAAAAAAAATTCCACCCCCTCCTTAAAATTAATCTAAAAGTGGAGCAGAAGTGTCAATGTTAGGATCCAAAAGGCCAAAAACGGCCATTGGCCGTTCTACAACGTCCACACCTATGTGTGGCTTATTTCGGCCGTCGATCCTAACATCAATATGGTTAGCCTAAACTAGTTTGAGGCGGTTCCTCAAAGAAGCCGCCGATTCTCTGGAAGAGGAAAAACAATGATGTGCACCGAAAAGTGCTCACAGAAATATAAAAGGACAGAGACTGAAAAGGATCCACCATGTGGACTAAATGCCAATTTATTCCCACAGTTTCCTTCCTTAAATGCACAAGTTGTGAGCTGCAGAAACGTTCCACCTACCGGACCGGAATGCTCAAATGCTTAAAACAAGCATCTCATACCTTAATCCACTGGTAAACCCTTTTCAAGTTTTTACAAGTCCCAGTGCGTACATATTTGAAATGTTTTGTTTTTGTGCTCGTAAGTAAGATGAAATGAAATCTCGTCGCAGAGTTTACGTTGACTATCGCGTGGGTTCGGCAGTTCCTGGACGTAAAGTAAACAGTACATGAAAAGTTAGTAAGAGGAGAGAACCCTTTTCAAAAAGAGTTAAAATTTCTTTTTATTATTCCTTTCTCTTCTGTCTTTATTATCTTGGGACAAAATTTGGCAGATCTCCATTGGGATGGACGTGATACATATTAAGTAATAGACTCGACTCCCGTCACTGGAATGAGAAGGGCTGATTCAAGTAAAGTGCCGAAGCAATTGACTGACTCCCACCATAGTATAAAGCGGAAGCGGAGGGCGGGCCCAGCCTCCGTCGGTTACTCCAAAGAAGAATGTCATTATTATCCTATAAAAGAAAATACTGTTATGGCATATCCTCCCTTGCTCCATCTCCCTCTCAACTAAATCCCAATAATAATACTAATTAGTATTCCATAGGAGGAGGAACATAAAACAAGGAACGGGCAAATGGATCTCCAGGCTGGAGAAAGCTACTACAGCAGGAGAATCCTTAACCAGGCAGGCCACCCTAAAAATTCCAATTGGGAAGGGGGCTTTAAACCCGCTATTAGAAAAGTTACTATTTCAGCAGAATTACAATTGGCAATGCTAAAAACTTTCAGTAGACACATGCAACCAAGCACCGAAAATCAAATTCATTTCTTGACAAAAAAACGTATTCAAGTTCGACACAAGTGCGAAAAACATGAGACAGGCAGCCCCATCTCAAACACATGGAACAAAGCGCTCACTCTCCAAAGGAAGTGACGACGACTACCTTGAATTGCAACCTCCTAAAATCTCGAAAGACGGAAACCCACCTTCACGGGCGGTGGAAATTCTCATGGCCAAGCCAAGATGGTGGAGAAAGTGGAAAAGAACCACCAAGAAACTACAGAATTCCTCCACCGGCTATCAAGCGGGATTTCGGGAATTGAAACCCGGATCGACAGCCTAGAAGAAAGAGACGGGAATCACTTCGAAGAAATATTCCGCCTCAAAATAGAACTTCAAGTTGTACAAGAGACCATGTCGAAGATAAGGTAACTTCCGCTACCGTGGCAGACGAGGTGAGAAGGCACAACGTTCTGATCATGGGCATTCCGGAAACCGAATCAACAGAGGACGAACGCTTTCGCCTTGCGGAATCCCACATCCAACAAGTTACCGGAATATCCGTGACCATCGACGAACCCGCCGGGTGCACAGGTGTCAAGTTGAGATTCGTCGAATGTTTGGATTCGATGAACGCGAATCCGAATCCGAATCCGAACCCACTTT
>JAQIWD010000040.1:0-48198 GCA_034694825.1 Anurida granaria
GTTTTTAATTTCCTTTCTTTTAGTTTTTCCTTCCTTTCTTTTAGTTTTTCCTTCATTGCTTTTAGTTTTTCCTTCCTTTCTTTTAGTTTTTCTTTTCTTTCTTTTAGTTTTTAATTTCCTTTCTTTTAGTTTTTCCTTCCTTTCTTTTAGTTTTTAATTTCCTTTCTTTTAGTTTTTCCTTCCTTTCTTTTAGTTTTTCCTTCATTGCTTTTAGTTTTTCCTTCCTGCTTTTATTTTTTTCTTAATTGCGCTTTTAGTTTTTTCTTCCTTTCTTTAAGTTTTTCGTTCATTTTTTGTTTAGTTTTTCGTTCCTTTCTTTTAGTTTTTCCTTCATTGCTTTTAGTTTTTCCTTCCTGCTTTTATTTTTTTTCTTAATTGCGCTTTTAGTTTTTCCTTCCTTTCTTTAAGTTTTTCGTTCATTTTTTTTTTAGTTTTTCCATCCTTTCTTTAAGCTTTTCCTTCCTTACTTTTATTTTTTCCTTCGGCGTCCATCGTACTCATGTCGTTTTTTCCTTTTTTTAGTCTAATTTTTGGCTGAATTTGAAACATTGTTTTAACCTTTTCTTCATTAGTGCCAAAAATTTGCACTTTCCAGGCGGGTGCTTCATAGTCAGAAGACGAAAACTGCAACGCTGGAAGAGCTGGGAGGAGGATTGTTGATTTCTTGCCATTGTCTGTCATGAATTGTCTGATTCTGATTGTAAACTTTTGTTTGGGTTGAGAGAGATAAGAAAGGGAGGCCTGGAGACAATCCTATTGTCTCCTCCTCCAGGAATACAATGGAAGTGACAATGAGTAGGGACGCCGAGGCAGATGAATGGGAACGGTTCATATCCTGTCCTCCCTGCCAAAGACAATTCAAGTCCAAATTCAATTCTCATTTGATGTCCCTCCTGCCATGAGAATAGAAAGGGTGGATTCCAGTTTCCATTTTCAAGAGCCAATCAGAAGCTCCACGGAGGCTCCTTCAATGGATCTCATTAAGAACAAAGGGATACCAACAACACCACCACAACCAATGGAAAGGATACAAGGAAGGGAGGAGATAATGAACCTTAAGAAAGGACCCCTTTGTGTCTAAACAAAGTTTGCCTTAAATAAGCTTCGCATTTGTTCCTTTTCCTCCTCTCCATTGTTGGAAGTTCGAAAGGATTCCATTGTTGGCTTCCCATCCTCCCTTCATTCTTTAGACCAATTTTATTGTTCCTATTTTATAAATAAAGTTGGCGCATGCGCCCACTTGAATTATTTCTTGTGTTACATTAATTACTTGGGATGAACGGGAAGGGAACGTATACTAATAACTTCATGCAAAGGCCTTGAAAATTCACATTCGTTTACGTATGTTTAACGTGAGGTCAATCACAGATTTCAGGAGTAAATTCTAGACGCTACTAAATCTTAATTTGAGATTCCATGAAGCTAATTAACTATAACTTTACACGGTCAATTTAACTGGGATTTAACTTGATAAATTTAGGAGAAAAAATAACGGTTAAGGTTCTTAGTTGAGGAATTTTCGGCATTTTTTGGTTCCACAAGAACAAGGGAGTTTCCGGACCCCTTCCTCAAATTCAAATTTGTAGTCGTAGGTCAATTCTTCTCCGGCAACTATCCTACCGAGAGCAAAAATCAGTATGCGCTTCGTTCCTAGAATGTTCATCATACTGGACCTGCAATTTGGCTGCACAAAAAACGAAAACTGTACAATCATTCATCAGTTTCCATAAAAAGTGACCTAGAAAACTTACATCACAGGAATGGTTGATAAAGCGTGACGCATTTCCTTTGAGCGTTGCATCCACAACCGAGTGCTCGTCAATCCGGAACATGTAGCAACCAATCCCTTTGGACTCGTAATACTTTTCACGCATTTCACAAACTTGGGAACGAATGACCTGTGGAGGTCAAAAAGTCAATCAAGTCAACATGTGCTCAATTTATGCTCCACCCGCAGCGATGAATTCCTTACCTCCCCTGCGTACTCGATGATGAGGTCACCAGCCTCAATGTGCCTGGTCGTAAATAAGCCTCGCCCATGGATACTCGAGTAGAAGACCTTGAGGTGCTTGGTCCCATTCTTGAACAAGTTCCGATATTTCATAGCAATTGGAAGATTCCCTCCTTTTATCATATCCGAATTCCGAGTGGAGGCTTCGGGAAGTTCCGGAGGTTGTCGGTGCTTGGATGCCAACCAACCAAACATATCAAACGGTTTTCGTCCCTTGTAGACTTCACTCCGAGCGCTGCCTGTTGGATTCTCAACAATGGGCGCGTCTTCCACAGACGTCTTTGGCGGCTCATGGAATTTAAACACGTGACCTTCCTTGGCAGCATTCTTGACCCCCGGCAATTGCTCGAGCAGGAACTGGACAGCTCGGTGTGTTAGGCCTAGCCGGTTAAAACTTGCTGCTGCAGCGGCCTCTTGCTTGTTTTCTAAAAACGACATAAACAGCGTGAGACCTTTGAACCTTTTCGACCTTGAGTCACGTAACGCATAAGTCACGGAGTCACCTTACCTGGGAGTGAAATGTTGGTAGCAGGGTAAGCCAATGGCGGGAGGTTATGATTCCTACGTGTCCCTTGAACCCTTTCCAGGATGTATCCCCAGACCGCTCTGACGTCACAGGATTGGTACTGGACTTTGTCATCTATCTTGACCTGGTAAACTATCACAGCTCGGTGTGTCTAAAAAAAAAGAGGTCAAAGGTCAAAGTAAGTAAAAACATGGGGCAAGTTTTTTGAACAAAAAAAAATCACCAATCGCAGCGTCGTTTTCTTGCGAGGTGGGTCTCCTTCATCGTCAAAAGAAGAGGGTAGAGGGAGCTTGACTGACGCTTCCAGTGATGTCCTCCCTGGATTCTCCAGTTGGTCGTCCTCGACAATGGTCCGATTCGACTCCCCGTCGTCGCCACCGTCAGGACTCGGGATCGGAATCGTATGAACAATTGGATGGACCACGACGTCCGTTGACGTCCCCGCTTGGTCGCCGGTTGTGATCTTCCCTTTGATCTTCAGCGTCTTGAACATGCCCTGGAATTGTTTGTTGGAAGTCGCTGAACCACTAATTTTATTGATCGAGTACGAGTCCCCACCTTCTTGCCGCTTCAGCTGGATTTTTATACTCTTGTCTTCCGGCGGTTCTGGAGCTGCAACTGGCTGCTGCTCTTGCTGGATCGGCGCAGCGCTACTTTTCAAAATTTCTTTCCCTTCGTCCGGGAGCTGGAGTTTTCCAGGTTCTCCAAGTACTCCTACTCCTTCCAGTCCCGACGCATTTTCAGCCAAGGATGCTCCCAGCGCTAGAGCTGGAATGCCGGTTGACATTTGGGCTGGAAAGGCGGGAGGGGGAGGTAGTACCACCGGACATTCCGGACGTCCTGTGATGTTGTCCAGGCTTCCTTGGACGGAATTCATAGGGGATGACAAGGAAGATTCCAGTTGTTGGATTTGATTGGAGAGTTTCTGGAGTGGATGCTCCATTGGGCGGACCACGGCGATATTTGGGGAGGGCGTGGGGGCCTTGAGGAGCTGCGGCGGCGCCGCCGAGGCGGACACGATTGGAGCCATCAGCGAATCAGAAGTGAGCGTCGTGGCGGTGGTAAGACCAGACGTAGTCGGAGGTCGTTGAAGTGACAACGACATGGAAGGTGACATGATCTCTGGAGTTTTGAACCCTCCGAGTGTACTCGTGCTGGGTGTCACCGTGGCCGTCGCTGGAAGTAGCTTCGGGAGTGTCGTAGTGGGCGTGGTCATTGACTTGAACAGTTGGAGTCGGGCCGTGGACTCAAGCGTCCCCTCCCCTTCTGCCATCATAATTGCCAATCGGTCACGAATTTTAGTGCTGACTTTTGGTTTTCTCGGATTTGCTCCGCCGGTGGCTCCACCCGACCCCTTTTTCAACCAATAGGGTCGCTGCTTTTCTCCAGTGGACGACGGACTTTTCCGGACACAATCAGCGCAAGGGCAAGGGCGTGCACTTGGACCGCTAAGGCAGACGCGACTCACTCCCAGGGCTCCCGGCTGCTGATGTGGATTGAAGATGAGCGGAGACGCCTGCGCCTGCGCAGGTCGTAGACCTAAGGGCTCAGGATTGGTCGGTAGGAGAGGATGTTGACAGTGGGACTGGGAAACCGAGGTTCCTTGCTGGACAACCATGTAGGTCATTCCGTCGGAAGAAGCCTGCGGCACATGCCCTGGAACGTGAATGCTGGACGCTGGATGATGCTGCTGGTGCTGGTGATGATGATGATGCTGAGATGAGAACAAATGGGGATTTACAGACATGAGCATTGGGGGATTCCCATTGGAAGGAGCCTGGGATGAATGCTGGACAAGCTGATGCTGAATACTGGAATGCTGCTGATCTTGCTGGAGGGGGTGATAAAGTGGTTGCTGCTGAAGCGGGTGGTGATGACCCTGGAGCGTATTACGCTGGAGCTGGATCGCAGCCTGGATTTGTTGCTTGTATTGTTCATATTGGACTTCACTGGGCTGGAACGGGACTTGGCCGTAAAATGCGTCCGGCTGCTGGACAAAAGTGGAACTTGGTGGCTGCTGGACAACTGGAACTTGGAAAGTGAGCAATTGCCCACTGGGGTCTTGAAAGGTCAGCGTCTGAAATTGCTGCTGCTGGGCATGCGCTTGATGTTGGACCAGAGACGCTGATTGGTGGATTTGTTGCGGGAAATGAGGTTGATGGGAATACTGCTCCTGCTGGACGCCCTGGAATGTCTGGAAATGTTGATTTTGGAGCATTGGATGAAAGGATGGAGGGTGTTGATGAAGTGGATGGGGTGCTGGAAGAGGCGCTTTCGTGACATGCTGCTGAGACTGCTGGAGACACACTCCTTGGGCCTCCTGTATCGCTCCAGCGACAGTCGGCATTGGCTGTTGCCCTTGCACTGGATTCATCCATTCCAGAGGTGGTGGAAGATTTTGAAATTGTGATGGCAGAGGAGGTGGTTGAGGCTGTGGTGGTAATGTGTACGGAATTTGATCCGGAATCAATTGAGACGCCGCGGTGGCTGTGGTGAACTGCGCTGGAAACAGCTGACCTTGCTCTGCGTATTCCTCTCCAGTGACCTCTTCTTCCCCTTCTTCCATGGCTTCCAGGAATTGTGGCTCGGGCGTCTCATCGATGGAATTTTCTTTCGCTGCTTCTATTTCTTCCTCCATGACTTGAATCTCATTTGTCAACTCCTCATTTCCAACGTCGTTTTCTGGAAAATTGGGCTCGGTGTACACCTGGAAATGCTGGAGGGTTTGATCCTCCAGGAGGTTACCAGTGTCACTCGGTTCTTGAATCGTCAAATAACCTTCTTGGCCGTCAACTGGAACTGGAGTGACTGGAGCGGAGGAGACTGGAATTTGTGGTTCTGGGGTCACTGGTGGAATCGTTCCAGAAGTCGCCCCTGATGGGACCAGAGGTGAGGATGGCTGGCCACATACAAACATACATGGGGATGGTGGCCTCTCTTCCGAAAACGGAGAAAAAGTTTCGCTTTCACTATCAGTTGTGCTGTCAGAAGGAACTGGAGAAGGGCATGGCTGGACATTTCCAGGATTTTCCAGAGCAACATCCTCCAGCGATGCTTCCTCCTCCTCCTCACTGCTAAAGTAGTGACAACTCCTCACATGATTATCATAACTGAAACTTGTCCTGTAAGTATTTTTACATCTTCGGCAGTACACTTTCCCGTCGGGTCTCACGTCAAACCCACTCACCGCCGCGGTGTCACGCTCAAGAAATTCCGGAACGGTCACGCCCCCTTTCTTCTTAGTCCCACCACGAGTCTTTGTGTCAACTTCCTCCAGATTTCTTCCGGAAGTGCTCGGTTTTGGTGAATTCTGAGCACGGAGACGCTGTGGCGGCGACGGCGCAGAATTAGAATCCTTATTATCCGCCACCGGCGCCGGCTCCACAACTTTCTTTGGTTTTCGTCCACGTTTTGATTTCGGACCCACCGCCGCGGTGGTCGCTGGCTTCTCCTTTCTCGGTCGCTTCTCTTCCTTTCCTCCTCCGCCTTTCTTCGGTTTGCACCATTTTGAGTGTCGATTCACAGAAGTTTGTGAGGAAAACGACTTTTTACAAACGGGGCATTTAGGCTCTTCCTTCTTGGACTCACGTTTGACTTCCTTTAATTTCTTGCGGTTCCGGAGCATTCTTCCACCGAAAGCTACGGTGGAGATCTTCCCCGCTGCAGGCGACGACCTTTGACCACCCCCACTTTTCTTGGGCGACTTCTTAGACGATGTCGCCGCAGGGGAAGATTTTGAAGCGACCATCCGAGCTTTTCGGACTGGGAGTTTTCTATTTCCTGTTTCTTGCACCATTTCTTCGCCATCACTACTGCTGTCATCGCTACCGGAGGAGGTAGAAGAAACTGATGTTGACCCTTCACTCCCACTTGAGTAAAAATCCGAATCGTCACCACCACCACCGTCCACTTGGGGAATAAAACCTGGAGTTTTTTTAGCTCCTCCCAATGCCAACAACATCACTGCTTCGATTTCATTTATGATGTCTTCGTCCTCTCCCGTCTCTTCCCATGTGTCACTCTCGTCTTCATCTGTTTCCATGACCTCGTCAGTCTCGTCGTCGTATGTCGGATGAGCCATGACATCCAATTCCTCTGCTTCGCTGTCCACTTCCGTTTCTGATTCGCTCTCCACTTCCGTTGCTTCGCTGTCCACTTCCGTTTCTGATTCGCTGTCCACTTCCGTTTCTTCGCTGTCCACTTCCGTTGCTTCGCTGTCCACTTCCGTTTCTGCTTCGCTGTCGACCACTTCAACCTCACACTCGTCGTCCTCCGCCCCTGGAATTATGACTTCCAGTGTCTCTTCTTCTAGCGATGGGTCTTGGTCGCTGTCAACCTCAGTCTCGGCCTCACTGTCCACGACTTCATACCCCCACCCGTGACCTCTTCCAACTTCTATCATCGGAGGTTCCATGTTCATGAAAACCTCCTTGTACTCTTCCATGTCCTCGTGACCCGCTTCGCCCTTCAATGGCGACAACGTCAACTTGAGTTTCTTCGCTTCCATCATGGTCCCATTCATGAGCGTCAAGAGCTCCTCGTCAATTTCCTCCGTCAAGGGGTTCAAATCCAATTCCATCAAATCACAGGGACTGAGGCGCTGACTGTCATCCCCTGCCAGGCTCAAACAGTCCATGAATAAATCATCATCAGTGGTCGTCGTCGCCGCGTCGTCCCCATTATCCTCCGCGTCTCCGTCGACGTCACTACCCTCTTCCTCGGAATCCAAAAACTGGAGAGTACAGGGGTAGAGCCACTCCTCCCCGTACTCATCCACATAAGTTGGACTCGTCTCGGCCCAATCCTGAAATGCTTTCAGTTGACTCAGTTTCCGAAGGACTTGGGCCCTTGACCTTGAGTGGTCCACGCGTAGATTCACCTCCCGGACCTGACCTCGTCCCCGCCCGCAGTTTGACCTTCGAGCTTCTCTCCTTCCCACCCCTGTGGTGACCCTGTAGGTTACTTTTCGCGGAATAGTAGGATCCGAAGGGAGCTCCGCTGACCAGAAGATTCGGGAGACGCTGTAACCAAGCGGAACCAGCGTCGTCGCTCCATCATCTCCACCTGTCGCCTTGTGCAGGGAGAGGGGGACTATGTGACCCAAGGATTCAATTTTACAGGAACCAATGAGGACCACAGCAAGGTCGTGTGACCATCCGTTCTTGTCTTTTTTCCGTAACCAATCCGTATCCACGTACACGTGGCGCAGGATCTGGAGACAACAATGATATTGTAAGTGAATGAATCACAAGAATTTTTAAAAATGAACAAAAATGTTCAGAATTGAACAGAAAATTAAACTTTGTGTTGTGGTAAAATTCTTCAAGTACCTGCATGTCTCCCTGCCTCCGTCCCTTGGCCTTTCCCACATGGTCTGGGCAAAACATCCCTTTGTCCTCCTCGAGAAGAAAACAGGGACTCGTAAGGGCACAAGGGAAATGGTAGGCTTTCCTACAGGACCCGAAACAGCAGGATACACTTGCTCCCTTTTTCCCACAAACTTCACAGGAGAGGGTCCTGCTCCGACTCAAAGCCACGCCCACCTAAACAAAAGAAAAGTCTCGTCAAAACAAAAATGGACAAAAATGGACAGGAACGGACTAGAAAGGATTCCTACCTGCTGCAATGCCCCATCCTCTTCTTCCCAGACTTCAGATGACCAAAGGGCACAGTTGATATGAACCCAGTCAGAGAGACCTGCCCAGAGGAGCCGTCCCGACTCCCCTGCCGGGGAATCCCCCAATTCTTGACAAAAGGAGCAACGGCGCATGTCCACCGCCGTCTTGTCCCAGTAGACGTCCTCAAATGGATTCCACCGCAGGAGCGTCTCATCATTTAGCACAGATGTCGCTGAGTGGTCGCTTGGTGGGGGCTGGGCGACAACGGAAGTCACAAGTCCAGAACCCCCCGTCACCTCGGTTTCCATCCCCGTGACCTCAATTTCCTCTGGATTGAACCAAGGGAAAACTTCCTGGAGAGCAGACACAAAATGGCTTTCCAAACTTTTAGGGGAAGACTCGTAATCTTCTTCCAGGCAACTGATAAACTGGAGCGTGTCACTGTAAATGGACTTGACAGAGGTGGGCTGAGAGGAGAGTACAATTTCCGTGATGCTGTTGATGCGTTTCATCGGGGTGTCGAATGGGGATTTAGGGGGAGGGGGGACAGGGGAGCTGACACTCTTCGGTGGGGTCTTGTCGTCGTTAGCCTCAGGAATCACGATACTTCCGGGATCGACAATCATTGCAACTGCGCTCTCGTAATCCATCGTCTCCTTCGGTTCTGGAAATTTCATTATGTCGTGCAGGACGATGCTGAGTTTCTTGGTGGTAGCAGCAGCAGGAGGAGAGTACGAAGGAATTTCTCGAGGTTTCTTCCCACTTTCTGACACTTTCGTGATGTCTTCCAACACGATTGAAACGTTTTGCAATTTTCCTTGAGGTTTACGGGGTACTTCAGTCCCCGTCCCCGTGGCCTTGAAAAGTTCACGAACAATTCCTTTATTTTCCTTGGTGGAGGGTGAACTCTGTGAGGGAAGTGCGAGATGGACTCGATCTTCGCCCAGTTTCGGAACTTCTCGGGCAACGTTATCACAACGGGGTTGAAGTATCCGAGCTTTCCGACCCCATGTGCTCGTCGCTTTGGTTTGAAATATGCGCAGAATCTCTTTACAACCGGAAGTGAATTGGAGATCGATAGCTTGTCGCCAAAAAACGGTTGTGGGATCCTCACATTCTCTGGAAAATTATATGAAAATCAGAAATAAAAATCCTGAGGTTCTTTTGAACGGAGGGAGCAGAAATTACCTGCAAATGTATTCGACAGTTTCTGGGAGATTGCTCAAAATTTCATACTCCTCTCCCGTAATTTTTTCACAATTGGCATGAATCCAACGCTGACAGCGAGCGCACTCCATCATCTGTGAATCAACCAATCAGAGCGGATTAGGAGACATTTGACTGACAATTGGTCAAGGCAACATAAGCAGCGACAGTCTCACCTTTGTCTCATAGTCGTCGTCCTCATAGCAAACTTCACAGATTGGGCAGAAGGATCCTTTTTGCTTCTTCCGAAAACACTCGAGGCAGAGGACTTGACCCGTTTCTTCCTTCCCTCGACCTCCTCTCCGATCCATCCGTTTCCCACAACTTTTGCATTTGTAACATTCCTCACAGACGCGAGTGGACGTGGCGCTGGGGACCTTCTTCCCATACCCTCCGGCACAACTAGAATGGACAACGCGTGGACAGTGGGGGCACTTGAGAAACTTGACCTCCTGACCTTGACATGAAGAAGGGGCTGAGTGACTCTGGCAGACATAGCAAACGTAGCACCGGGAACATGTCCAGGTCCTCAGAAAGTTCTTGAGTTCCAGCTCCTTCACTTTGTCCAGACTATCCAGCTCAGTGGAAAGGGGCATGGGTGTGAGGGGTGGGGAGAGGAGGGATGTCATGAGGTTATCCGGTTCTCGGTTGTAATAAATTGGAATCTGCGCATGCGCCTGGAGAGTTAGGTGACCCAGGTCCTCCGCGACTTCCGAAGGGTGACTTCTATCATTCCTGGAGCGGGGACCGGTTTTCCTTGGAAGGATCCTGGAAATGTACGTAGAGAGTAAGGTCTCATCCCCACTGCAGAAGGGGTGGTAGGGCTCGCAGCAAGAACAGCAATAAATCAACTGGAACAAACACACACAAATGTCATCAAAGGAATTTCTTGGAAACAATGGAAAATTTTACAAATCACAAAGAAAATGATACAGTCAAAGTCACTTACAAACGAGGATTGAAAAAGCGGCGGATGAAGCTTCATGCCAAAATCTCACGAAAGCGTGGAGTTTAGCAGGTAGCGCCAAGAATTAGCAATGTTATTGCAAAAATGTACAAACCAAAAGGTTCCAGTAACGGATTTGTAACAACAAAAATCAATTGTAAGCTGTTTTAGAACAAAGCAAGACAAGACGGAACATGTTCTCATCAGAGCCATTGAAGCAAAGTTTTAGTAAATGATAAATTAGGATTACTGGAACTTAGGAGTACAAAGGAATGGAAAGTATAGTAAACTGGAGAATTAGCCTGAGAGGTGTACTTGTTCAATGCCGGCAGATCCACAGCGGAAACAGAGTGGTTTAGGAGGGACGGCACCTTGACCCCGGTCAATGATTACTGGAAACCCATACTCCTGGACATCATCCATGTCCATGGGGCAGTTACTGAGTCGGACCGACGTCTTTCCTAGGTCATTATCCTCGTCCTGTCAAAAAAAAAACAGAATCATTTACGATGTCGGAATCATGTTGAAACACGTCCACGTACCCGTTCACTTTTCGGCGCAACGGTGAAATCTTCATTTTCAGCGTCATCGTCGTCTGATTCGTCTTCGTACTCTACGACATATTTTCCAGATCTAGAACATGGGCCCAGGGCTAATAAAACGAATAAAAAAAATTTGAAATGGTGATCAGAATTCAATTAATCTACTAATGGTAATGACAATGGAAATATTACGGAGTGGAATATCCTGAATGTATTTGACTACAGGAATGCTTTGGATGGCGTAACAGGACGGCTTCATTGGGACCAAGCGTAGTGGCAATGGAGAGAGTGGTGTAATAGGTCTCGTCCGTGTCGTAACTGGACGACCTGGCACAAAGAAATGGAATTCGTATGGTTGTCGTTACAAAAATGTAACGGGCCAAGATTATCGTAAGTTGGACAATACGTACCGGCACTTTTCCTTTTTGGCGTTTTTCTAGCTAATGTAGGACTGGGATTCATGATTTCCTTGACGGTAGGAACGGGACTGGGACCAGAGGCTTGAGTCAACGTGTCCATGATCGGTTTCGGTGGCTGGGGCAAGGCTGGACGTTGGTAAGGCAAAGGCTTCCCACCCAAAGTGATCATTTGAGTATGGAGTCTATCAACCTCTTCCTGGATTTGCGCATACCGGGTCCTTAGCTTCTCTCCAACCGTCCCGCCATCCCCATCGAATCCACCAAACTCTGCTCCAGATTCCTAATCAATGAAAATTACGACAATCAGTTTCTACTACTGTGCGTATTGCGGCGCATTTCCGTTAACTTACCTCAGATGATCCAAATTCCTCTCTAAACACTTTTAAACAGTTTGCAATTTTCGTAGCTGCCAGGGAGTACTCTGTCACTGGATGGTTCAATTTGGACTCGGTTCCTGTCCCATCCTGTCCACTTCTGCATGCAATTCTTTGGATTTCCTTGCGTTTTCCATGGAAGTATCTCGTCACCGGCTTTCCAGGGAACTTTGCTTTGAAGGATGACATGGTCCTCCCTGTCACGCTGAGCTCCCTCGGGTCTACTTGATTGGTCGACCTAGGCTACGGAATTTGAGTAATTAATCAATTAACGTTAATTAAAAACAAGTGACGACAAGGACTTACCTTTTTCAACAAGCTTCAACACGAGTGTATCCGGTTAGTGTAATTTGTTCCCTTCACTCCACCCTTACCACTCACCCGAGCTGGGCAAACGTTCCGCTTATTCACCATTATTTTTTTAGCAAAAGCAAGAAAATGTGTCAAAAATTGTTTAAATTGTGTTAAAATCCTTGCTAAACTCCAAGTTAATTTGCACCATTTAATTTTGATAATATTGATGCAAATACCTAAGTTTTAGTACTTAAATTATAAATTCTGGCCAAATTGGTTAGGGAGATGGAGGTTTAGTGCTGAGAAACTGCTAGACAGACTTCAATTTTATTCAAAAACCAAAAAGTGAGGCTGAACAAAGCAAAATCTTCAGGCGCTAAATCCGGGAATTCCCGCTGTTGAATAGTCTAACCAATTGGGGAATTGTGAAACTTAACAGACCGAAACTGAACACACCGCAACTTAACACAGGTTAACATAACACGTCTTAACACGTCTTAACACGTCTTAATACACCAAAACAAAAACGTTGGCCGGCGCCAAAATTCTACAGTTCTAACGTTTTTATTATTTTGTATTTTGTATCTCCCTGAAATCCCTACAGGTCCAAGCATGAAACATCCGCTCGCAATGGCAAAAGGTAGGCCAGGCGACATCTGCTGGAATTTCCAGCAGATGTCGCAGGTCAGAACAGGTCGCAGAGAGGTGACGACGGGGATGCTAACGACTGACGCAACTTACAGCGGGTTGCCTAAATTGTTCGACGGTATTACACCGGCAGGTGTAAGTTTTCAGCGGTAGAGCTGTTCAAGCGTGCCATCTTATTGCGAAATTTCAAGGTTTTTCTTGATCTTATGGAAGCCAATTTAGGGATTGACATCCCCCGTTCTGCAAGCCCAAGAAATAATTAACAACAGAACTCTGGTGATGGTATAAATATTGGCTACTGGCCCAACCCAGTACCAGCAGTGGGTATGACATGAATTCATACTCGATTAGTCTGTTCCATTTCGGATGATACTTGACTAACTAGGCCCGAGCCAAGTAGGGCTCAAATCCATGTCACTGTCACTGGTACTCGTACCCTCACTGCCTCACTTGCGCTGATGAACTTGACCGATCTTCTCCGTTTCATCCCAAACTACGTTTGTGTATACCTGCGTGACGGCAAAGGTCACGAGTAGCGTCGAAAAACCGAAACAAGGTGTCAATCAATCATTACTCACCTCCGGTGTCGGCATCGGGTAGTGCTTTACGCCCAACCAGTTTGAAAATGTTAACGTTTCAGGGATGTAAATCCTGTCCACATTTACTGAAATTTTGAAATGGGAACAGAAATGTGAAATCCTAGTTGTAAGAAAAGCGTCGCCATCATCCTGTTCCTGATCGCATAAAATGCGAAGGTCGTTTTCCGCTTCTGGTTGATTCCCATTCCCAGATGTCATAATTTGACAAAGGTCAACTTTTGGTTTAAAACCCAAATCCAAGTTGGTGGCAACAAGTTTGTCCATTTGCATCTGTGGAATTAGTCCGATGATATTTTATTTTCTAAAGAATTTTGGCCTGGGGCCAAAGAAGAGACATTTTAGCATTTGGTGGTGATCCTTTACCAACCACGAATTTTCTGGTTCAAATCATCTGTCTTCTGCCATCTTCCCCATTTTGTGGAATTGCGGACTTTGACGCTAATTTTCATCATAATCGTTTCATCCCAATCATAACTTTTCCCGAAATATTAAAATTTGATAACCAAAAGCTATTTTTGATGGATGAAAAATGATGATTGGAGTTGATTTTCGGGTAAAAACTTGCAAAGTTGGGGCCATGCACAAAACGCATGACGACGATGCCACCCACCAACTATCGCAACCCCCGCATATTACCCGAATTCATTCAAAAGGAATCCTGAGGTTATTCTCATCATCATCATCATCCAATTGAAGATCTTCATCCTGGTACTAAAACTTTCCATGTTCAGAAAGAAAGGCTCCAACGGTCTGGTCTGTCTGTCCCTCTGCTTTTTCAGGCCTAAAAACTGAAATTGCGTATGAGTAGAAGTAGAGTCGCTGGTAATGGAATAGTGCTGAGAATCACTGGAAAACAAAAATAGAAACTGAATGAAGACAGAGACAAAACAAGGGATGAAGATGAGGATCATTCAGAAAAGATCACAAGGAAAAGTGGAACTCATCTCCTCCTTATCTTCCGACTAATCAACTATTGTCCCTTTCATCCCATTATTACCCAAATTCCTTACCGAGAAGTTGCAAACAAGGACGAAAGTCACTTTGGATGTCGCCAGTCTTGTAATCTGGAAAGACCAAAGTGTACTTACATGGGGAAAATGTCGCCTCCAGGATGCTCCGCTTGTTGTTCCGGAAAGTCAGCAGCTCACGGCACTAAAGTTATTGCACTCCTAGATCTGGTAAGTGGGCACGTCACTTTTTTTGTAATTTTTTGCAAATTCTTGTACATTTCTGTGCATTTTTCTTGTAAATTCTTGTAAATTCTTGTAAATTCGTGTAATTCTTGTAAATTCTTGTAAATTCTTGTAACTTTATGTAAATTATTGTAAATTTTTGTAAATTCTTGTAAATTCTTGTAAATTTTTGTAAATTCTTGTAACTTTTTGTAAATTATTGTAAATTTTTGTAAATTATTGTAAATTCTTGTAAATTTTTGTAAATTCTTGTTTTTTGTAAATTCGGGTAATTCTTGTAAATTTTTGTAAATTCGGGTAATTTTTGTAAATTCGGGTAATTTTTGTAAATTCTTGTAAATTCTTGTAACTTTTTGTAAATTCTTGTAAATTCGTGTAACTTTTGGTAAATTTTTGTAAATTATTGTAAATTCTTGTAAATTTTTGTAAATTCTTGTAACTTTTGGTAAATTTTTGTAAATAATTGTAAATTCTTGTAAATTTTTGTAACTTACATTTTTGTAAATTTTGGTGAATTCTTGTACATTTTTGTGAATTCTAGTAAATTTTTGTGAATTCTTGTAAATTTTTGTGAATTCTTGTAAATTTTTGGAAATTTTTTGTGAATTCATGCAAATTCTTGTCAAATTTTGTAAATTCTTGCAAATTGATTAATTGTTGACTATGTTTGATTACTTACAGATTCTGTTTAGTTTCTGCTTCTTTTCCATATCGATTTTGGCGATCCTTTATGTGGCGAATGTCGACGCTCTCCAGACGCTCCTCACTCCGTTCAGTGCGGATTTAAACAAGTTTCTAAAACTAGGAGGTAAATCAGCGCCAGTCGTAATCCTGAATCGTTCCTTGTTAATTTCTGTTAATTTTTGAATATTTTTGTAAATTGTTTAGGATTGATTAAAATCTGGATTATTGTAAGTCTCCTCCTTTGGTGCGTCGCTGAAGTTGGATTCGCAGCCCTCCTGTACTGTGGAACAAAAAAGGTAGGCTAAGAACATGTACCCGATACAATTACATAAACAACTCCAGTCACCTCCAGCGATTTTTGTTGTCGTATTTCAGCGCTCCTATGGAATGCTCCGAACGTGGATTTTCCTAGTGATTGTGGATTCCCTTTTTGCAATGATGGTCTTCATTCAACTCATCGCCTCCACGACGCACTTTGCATTTTACATCGTCCTTGCCCTCTTTTACTACGCCTACAGAATACTAGCACTGTGGATTGTGCACATACTTTTAAGGGAACTCATGGAACAGGTCCAATGGGTCTAACACGGGGGTCAAGGGTCAAGGGTCAAGGTCACACGTCACTAATCGCACAAGGAACACAACTCGACTAACCCACGCATCTTCTTTACACTGAACGCTCCTTTAGTTCAAGTTCAAACATGTTAATTGTAAATCTTAATTTTCCTGAGAGATGGTCAATAAATAAGAATTTGAGCTCCAGCGTTTGTAAATCGCTTGTAATCGTACGCCGATTGTGAGCAAATGCCCAACTCTACCGACCCAAAGCACCCATGCCCATCTCTTGTGGTTTTACCACATTGCGGGGAATTCAAATTTGACAAAAATTCAACTGGAAGAAGCCGGAAACAAAAGCAAATTTTAGCTTAATCAATTAACGAAGATTCTTTTCAGAGCAACTCCTGTCTGGGATATTATTATCAGGATTCAACACATCGAGGATGAGTTCGGCCGGTAAGCCAACATCGGGCTCATCCACGGATCAGAAGAAACCAAGACAAGACATTACCAAAAACGTGAGTTTTGTTCATTCATGATTCATGAATGAAAGATTCATGAATGAGTGATTCAATTAATCATGATTTGGGTATCAATTCTTTTCAATTTCTTGATTCCATTCCAGAAAGGGAAAGTTGGTGACTGGGTACGACACACGAGTTCGTCCGGTAAAGAATACTATTATAACGTCCTTACCCATGCTTCCCAATGGGAGAAACCCAGGGAATGGTTAGACCACGAGCAGAAGCATGGACCAGTCCCAAATGTCCCTGCTGGAAGTAGCAGCAGAGTCCAACCAGGAGGAGCCAAAGTTCAACCGTATGCTTCTTCGTCAGCATCATCCTCCTCCCAATCCCAGCAACAACACGATCGTGAAAGGGATCGAGAACATCACCAGCAACTCCATCAACAACAACAACGAGAACGAGAGGCGGCTCAACGAGACCGATATCATCAGCAGCATCAGCATCAGTACCGGGGTAACAGTAGTAGTAGTACCGCCACCACCAGTTTCCAGCATCCATCAGCTCCTGCTAGTACTGCCAGTAGCTCTTCATCTCATTCACAACATGGTTCAGGGCCGAGTGCTGCGGGTCCATCTACGAGCGCCAACTCTGCATACGTCCATTCCTGGAATACTGCTGGAGCTGGAAGTTCCCATCATCAGCGTCCAGGAGTGAATGATAGGGACAGGGAGTTACACGCTTCCATGTCCTACGGTGCTCGTGGACATCAACAACTTTCCAGCGCCGGCAGCACTGTTGGTGCTTCATCAACGTCCCATGCTTCTAATAACCATGGCGTAGGGTCAAGTCGAGGTCACTACATGGAAAATCGTCCTTCATCTTCAGTCTCGTCAAACCAGTCGCTTCGCGATGCAAGGAAACTAGCTGAAGGTAACAGCAACAAGTATTGGTGCGCTTGCTGTGCCACTGGTGTCGCGTCGTCATTGATTTCAACTAATTTCCTGTTTAAACATGTTCTGTTTTTGTGAATTCAGATACGCAATCGGAGGACATGGACATTTCACCTCTGGAAGAGGATTCGACGGACCGGGACCGGTCGGTGGACTATAACACTCGAACTCCAGCAACAACCTATGGACAAGCTCACCTGAGCTCTCTAATGAGCCTCCCTGGGCCGGCGACTTCAACTTATGGGAACAGGAATTTAGATCGAGAGCGTGACAGAGATCGGGAGCGAGAACGAGAACGAAACTTGGATCGGGATGACAGGGAACGAGACTCGTACCGTAAGTTTCCATTTTCTTAATTTTTAGGAGTAGTACTTACTACATATATTTGGAAACTTTGAACGTTTTGTGCTACTTTTTTCTAAAAAAAAGTTTTACCTCTTTTGTTACCTGGTTTTGGTTTCCTATTTTTCCTCCTTCAATTTTAGGACTACTTCCAGAAGACTCCGAGTCTGACCTTGACCTTGACCTCAACTCGTCTCCACCACCACGCGTCTCACTCCTCTTTACCAAAACTATCCGAGCTAGTCAACTTGTCCAGAATTACCTCACGACCGGAAGTGGCGACCTGGACAGGTTCCTGGAAGGTGGTTTCCCAGCATTCGGCGTCACTGAAATCTGTGGACAAAGTGGGACCGGGAAGACGCAGTTGTGTCTCCAGTTGGCCCTCACCGCCCAACTCCCCATCTTCGCCGGTGGTCTGGACTCGGGTGCCATTTTCATAAGCACGGAACAGATATTCCCAAGTCAGCGCCTGGCAGAACTCATTGTCCATTTCGGACAGAAATTCAATCTGCCCCCGTTCAGCGTTCAGCGTTCACCGAACGACGACGGGGAGGGGCCCATGGATCGGATTTATGTGGAACGGATTGGTGACATGGAGGCCCTTCTAATGTGCCTTGAAGTCCGCGTCCCGGCCCTCCTAAGGTCAAACAAAGTGCGACTGATCATAATTGATTCGCTGGCAGCCCTCGTCCGGGCAGACTACGAGATGAGTGACATGAACAAGAGGACAACGGATCTCCGGAACATCTCCATAGCCCTCCATGATTTGTCCAGAAGGAATGCCAATCCTGGAATTGTCATTTTGGTGGTAAATCAAATGTCGGCTTCCTTCTCGGCTGGCGTCAACATCCCGTCGTTGGGCCTTGCCTGGACCAACTGCGTCACCACGAGGATTCAACTCAGTCGGGACGAGGACGCAAGGTCAAGGTTCATGGTCGTTACGCATGCTCCGCACATTCCAGCTGGAACGCTTCCTATCGAATTGGACGCTGGTGGAATTCATGCTTGTCCCAATTCAACTCCGGCCTTGACAAATCCCAATGAGAATTAATAACCTTCCATGTATAATTTTGTGTCAATATTCCAATGAAGTTAAACTGATTTTATTGTTTTTAATTGTGATTTCCAGGAAACTACCACCGTGACCGGGTCCGGGGTTCTGGAGGGGACCCGCGTGAGGGTTCCAGGAAGGACAGAGACCGAGACAGAAGTGACCGGAATGACAATCGTGACAGTAGGGGAGGACGACGTGACCATGAGCTTATGAGGGATCAACGTGACAAGGACAGGGAGAGGTCACGGACAAATAATTCCAGGGATGAAAGGTCACGGAGCCCTGGGTGGGACAAGGATAGGACCCCAGAGAGACGTAAGTCCCAAATTAAATTTTCATAATTTTTACGCTGAACGCTCACAAGTTCTTGTATCGGATTTTGCAGAAGGAGATGCAACCCTGAGCCTTGGACTGAGCTCACTGGAAACTGCCAAAGAGAAGGAAATCCCGGAACTCCCTTCTTCTCTTGCCGTTTATTTCCGGGAGGATCTCATTGCCCATGTCAAGAATTTGCCTGGAGAGGCGCTGGAGCGACAGGTAAGTCGGCTGGACATGCTCTGGAGTCAAACGTGCTTTGCGTAATGCTAAACCGTGACCTTGACCTTGACCTAGGCCAACAAATTAATGGAAGATCTCCTAACTGATAATTCAATAAAACTGTCCAAAGTCTCCAGTGAGCTCAAAATGGCCAGGAGTTTGGTCAGGCTGACTGACATTCAAGCGACACTCCAGGAACAGAAGATTTTGTTCCTCCGACAACAAATTAAAGACTTGGAGGAGAGTGACACGTCATCTGGACTCGGGATGGAGCCAGCGACTGCGTAGAGGTCACCATATGGTTAGATTAATTCTATATTTATTATTGACTTACTACAAGTTTGACCTTGATGTCAAGGTCGCTATAAGGCAGGGTTTATTTTTGGTGTATTTCCTTTCCGATCTTACATTTCTTGACTCTTCTACTTTATTTTGAATAAAGTTTTTGTTTTTGGTTCAAATTTAAAGTTGCGAGTCTAAAAATAAAGGGAGGTTAAAATTAAGCATAGCGGTGGTTGAGTCAGATCAGGAGTTAAGAGGAAAGTTTGTATTGTTCTCCTTATCACCCCTGAACGTTTTCGTGGTAAATACCATGTGGCATTACACAATGGGATGAGAATGCAGGGGTAAACTTAGGCAAAAGAGGAATCGATAAGTTCCTCTCGCTCACTTGACTTTTTGCCTCCGTTGAGGTTGTTCACTCTTCCTGTCAGTGGTTGCATCCGCAAACAAACCAGTTTTAACAACGTTTTAACCCATACAATTTTCAAACCGGAAGTAGAATGAGCACCACCGGAAATGGGAAAACTGTTTTTGTAACCGGTGGGGCAGGGTACATTGGGTCCCACTCTCTGGTGGAACTCCTCAACGCCGGCTACGAGGTCATTGTCATTGACAACTTTGTCAACAGGTAAGTACACTGCAATAGGGCACTTATTGGTGACCCGAAAATGGAAATGACCTCACCTTGACCTCTCTTTTTGTTTCAGTGTCACGAATCATGGAAAAGCTCCAAGCATCGCCCGGGTTGAAACCATTACTGGAAAGACGATAAAGTTTTACGAATGTGACTTGTTGGATGGGGAACGACTCCGGAAAATCCTTCAATCCGTAATTGAAATGATTTTTATGGAGAATTTATTGGCAATTTAATTTCGAAATCAGCAAAATATTAATTAATGCTCAATTTATTTTTGTACTCCTCAGCACCATATTGACTGCGTGATCCATTTTGCAGCCATCAAGGCCGTAGGAGAATCCATGCAGCTTCCGTTGTACTACTACAAGAATAATATGATTGGGACCATCAATTTACTTGAGGTAGGAGGAGGAGCAGGATGCTTTGCCTCCACGTCACTCCATCTGGAATGTCTGGAGAATGGGATGATGAGAATTTATTGTTGAATTCCAGGCCATGGAGTCTGTGGGATGCTACCAGTTGGTCTTCTCCAGTTCCTGCTGCGTCTACGGTGACCCGGAATTCTTGCCAATTACGGAATCCCACCCGGCTGGAAATGTCACCAACGTCTACGGCCGAACAAAATTCTTCATTGAGGAAATGCTCAAGGATTTGTCAAAGTCAAATGAGGTAAGCGATGGTGGGCTGGAAGTGTCTCCAGCGATTGGTTAACGCCATTTCTAGCGCTGTTTTTTGTGTCATTGCAGAAATGGAATATTATCAGCCTGCGGTATTTCAACCCCGTGGGTGCCCATCCGTCGGGACTCATCGGTGAGGACCCGACAAAAGAATTTTCCAACATCATGCCCTACATATCCCAGGTTGCCCTTGGGAACAAGCCCCACGTCAGCATCTTTGGAAACGACTACGACACTCCAGATGGAACAGGTGAGGACTTGTCGAGGAACTTGACCTTGACCTTGACCTTGACCTGGAACGATTTGGAATTGTAGGTGTGCGTGATTACATTCATGTGATGGACTTGGCCTCTGGACATGTCTCAGCTCTGAAGAAACTACTGGCAGAGCATCTAAACTACAAAGTAAGGGTGCTGGAATTCAGTATTAGTTTACTTCACTGGAGACGGGGAGTGAGTGCGTGATTAAATGGGATCTGGAAGGTTTACAATTTAGGCCTGGGGAAAGGTGTATCCGTCATGGCTCTGATCCGGGAGTTTGAACAAGTGTCTGGAGCACAAATCCCGACGGTCCTTTGCCCAAGGAGATACGGCGACGTGGCGACACTCGTCTGCGACGGCGCGTTGGGCATTGAGGAGCTCCACTGGAAACCGGTTTACAATCTTTGGACAATGTGTGAGGAATTCTTTGCAAAAGCTCATGATTCCATGCACCGGAGAACTAGTCGAGCCCAATTTCTGCTCTAGTTGCTGAATGAATTGTTGCATTTTGACCTCTTGACCTTTCTACCTAACCTTACCATTTCTTTGCTTTTGTACTTCCTTAGTGCTATAATCTGGGGACTGGGCGCGGCTACTCTGTTCTTGAACTCGTCCGGAATTTTGCGCAAGTAACCAAGTGCGTAGTTCCTGTCAGGATCGAAGGTCGCCGGGAGGGCGATATTGTCTCCATGTATGCGAATGCTACTCTTGCCCAAGAAGAACTCGGATGGACAGCCAAGTTTGACCTCAACACAATGTGTACGTATTTTAACATTCCCTTGGGTCCTGGCTTTTACTAATTCATTTAATCTAAACTGGGCACTGGGCTGGTGGTGGTGGTTGAGCTGCGCAGGCGCACTGGTTAGTTGGCTTGTTCTCCGCTTCCAGTCTTTTCCAGGAATCTGGCTAACCTGTTTCCCACATTTTCAACTGCAGGTGAAGATTTCTGGCGTTGGCAAACCCTGAACCCGAAGGGATACAAGGACGAATCTACTTCCAGGATTCTGGAGAATGGAAACGGGGGAGAGGCTGCGGCTAAAGGTCATTCCACCACTGGGCTTACCAAGATCCAAAATGGAGTTCATGCGAGTACGAATGGAATCACCACCAATAGTTCCTGTTCCATCAAATCTGCCGGTTCCAGCACCACTGGAGAAGAGCGCTGAAGCCTGGATGAAGAAAATGGTCAGCAGGTTTCATTTTGGACGCCCGCCCGCGGGTTTGTAAGGAAATTATTCTAAAAATTTCCACATTTTTTAAAATAAAAAACTCACGAGATTGTTGACTTTTACAAAGTTAATCCCCACGTTTTTAGATTTTAGCAAAAGTTGACCTCTCCTTTGACCCTATTCTTATCGCACGGAAACGCCGAGCGGAATTCCCCAATCACGTACCACAGGGTTGCGCCGTCCTTCCCAGTTTTTTGTCCTCGCTTCTTTTACCTCTAAAGCGCTTAGAGCAGGGTTATCAAAAAAGTTTTGTTGACACATCTTTCTTTTGGAATGAGCTCCCTTGCTCATTCCCGTATGAAAGAAAAACAACAAAAGGAAGAATGATGATGGGGGATGGGGGATGAGAAGATGCGTCGCGTGATGCATTTCTGGAAGATTGGAAGGAAGGAGATGAGGGTATTACGGGTATCTTTCCCTATACCCTCATCTATATTCCCATCCCATCTCTGAGTCCATGTTGACACGAACTGTGGGGTGTTGGGGTTAAGTTACTAAAAGATTAGTGTCCATCCATAAGTTTTGTGTAGCTGGGAATAGGGGTGAGGACGCTGCTACCGCTGCTGACTAAACTGACAGATTTGGTGAGTCAACAAGACAGTTAAACTAGATAACCAAGGGGGATAAAGTTAACTTTGGAGTCTCCTGTCATATGAGCTCAACTAGAAATTTAACTCTCAATTACCCCATGTCTTGTCCTGTATCCTCATCCTCAGCGTCCTGGAGTCAAGAAGACGAGGGAGGATGTCGATGTCACGTCACTTGGTCAAACCTCCCCGTGATAACAACAACACATCCCTGATTCCTCTCTCACCACCAGAAACGTAACCACCACCACCAGAAACCAAAGTGCAAGTGCAGTTGTCATCAGTTGTACTAAAGACGTAAGTGCAATACCATTAAGGTCAAAGGTCAAAGGAGACGCTGGAGGCTCCTGGAGCATGTCCATTAATTTTGTTGTGTCTTTAGGGAGCTCGGGAAGATGCCGTGGGAAAGGCTCCAGGAAGGGCCGGATGAGTCCTTCACGGATGACCTCGACGCCGACGTGCTGCTGGCCGAGGGACGGAGAAGTCGCCATACGTCGCCATGGACCAGCTGCACGGACTTACTCCATAACTTTTCGACCTCCCGTCACAAGTACTGGATCCTATTTTTCTTGACGACGCTCCTCATTGTGTCCCTCCTCCCCATCGTCCTCGTTCTCCAGAGTCATAAGGGTGGGACGACGCGGCTGGACACGGGACACCCTGTACGAATTCCAGGCCCCACCACCACCCCACCACCTTTCATGGATCCCATGGAATTTGACACGAATACAACCGGAACGACGTCACTCCGCGCATTCTCCCCGCCCGAGTTCTCCCCCATCCTGGATTTCGTCTATGATTACTTCAGCCTTGTCCAGTCCCTGGACACGAATGCCACTACCTCCAGGAATGGGACGACGCTGGAAGTGACCGTGTACTACGAGTCCCTCAGCCTCCCTTCCCGCCTCTTCCTCTCCCACATGTTCTTCCCAACGTACTTCAAGGTGGGTCGACAGTGGAGTGCCAAATTGATCCCGTTTGGACATGCGCAGTTTATCCGGAGCGGCGGGGTCAACGGGACGGAGCGTTTAAAGTGTGAGAACAGCAAGGACGAGTGCGAGGGGAACCTCATTCACGCCTGCGCAATCCGACATACGAGATGGAACGACAGCGCCAGTGTCGACCGCCTCATGCGTTTCGTCAAGTGTCTCATGGCGGACACTGGAAAGGGCGGAAGCATCCTGTTCACGGCCCAAGACTCCACTGGAATCGATTGCGCGAAGTTGGTGGGAGTAGACTGGAATCCCATTGCCAATTGCACCAAGGGCCCTGAAGGGCTTGTCATTCTGCACAAGTTCAAGGAGAGGACGGACGCTGTTTTGGGGAGCGGGAACGGCACCGCCTACCCCCTCCCGGTGGTCGAGGTCAAGGGTTACGGTGTCATTGCCGAGGAGGACAAGAAGGAGTTCCCACGTTTCATTCAAACAAGACTGGACGCCCTGACACTTAACAAATCAAGAATCTTCTTTCAGTAACTTTAGATAACTTCCGGTGAAACTCCCATGAGGCATTTTGAGATCCCGGTGGGTCTATTTTCATTTTGTTGACTCGTGACTCATCTTGTGCACTCGACATTCATAGTTCTACTAAACAAATTTAAAGCTATTACAGTCAATTGCTATTAAAGTGTCCTTATTCTTCTGGAAATAAACCAAAGGAAATAAAGAGTTGGCAGAATTCTTCATAGAGGGTAAAGGTCAGGGCTGTCGTGATCATGGCCTTGACGGTACTTGGCCCAAGTCCCTTGTAAAGTCCCCGTAGCCCTTCCTCCAGCCCAGTCCTCTTGAGGCAATTGAATAATCCCGTATAGGTTGTCACCTAGGGGGACAAGAAAGATTCCCATCAATGCTTGTTTTCATGCTGAAATGGGCAAAAAACAAATTGCGTGGCTAGTGACGTACTTTGCCAAAATGTAATCTCGCCTCTTCGAAGCCTTGAACCTGCAGCCTCTTCTTGCACAAATCCAGAGGATAAATAGAAGCTTTGGCCACAATTCCAGCGAGGCCACCACAGATAAGGTTTCCAGTCAATGGTAACTTGTCCTCCTTTTCTGGAAAAAGAAGTCAACATATAAAAATATGGGACATTAGCATTACTGGAATTATCCAGAATTCTAATCTTTGAAGGATTTTGCAGGTTTTAGAAGCAAATTTTGTGCTTTCTTGTACCAATTCCGGAAAGCGTCCAGTAGAATTCGGAAAAGAAACGAAATGATGCAAATTGGACTCCCGTTTGAGGCATAATTTGGAGGAGTGAAGGGAGGAGCCCTTTGTATAATGAAAAAATCCCTTCATGGCGAATCATGGTGACCAGGGCGTGGATCAGTCCATTGTAAATCTGAAAAGTGGCACAATCAAGATTCCCAATTGAAGGGTCACAAGGTCAGGGGTAAGGCGTCAGGTGCTGACCTTTGGCTCACCTTGGCCCACCAACCGCGTCCGAAGGGTATCACAGGGCATTGATACCAAAGTCCCCACGGCCCCACTCAATCCGCCGCAGAGGAAATCCGTCAACGGTCTCCCACTCACCGTGACGTTGATGTGGACGTACTTTGTACAAAACTCGAACGTTCCGAACTGAAAACAGGAGGAAACTTAAGTAGGCACGTGACACCTTTGACGAGACGAGACTTACTTGTGCGAGGCCATAAGTCATTGATAGGAGTTGGGCAGGGACGTGACCTTTCCAGAGGCCTCGGAACTCTACGTTGAAAAATATCAAGGAGGACGGTCAACAAAGGTCAATCCAACCAAGTAGCCTGTGGTGGATACTTACTCTCCTCCTGCAGAATCCGAAAAAAGGCTTGGCGCATATTCCAGTAGTAATTCTGAGAATTCCGCTGGAGTGGCTCATGTTGTAACTGGAAAAATGGAACGAAATGAGTTCAAGTCACTTCATGTGAATGAATCTCTTCAATTGTTGGATTTTGATATGGAGCATGCGCATACCTGAAATCGAATTTTGAGAACATCCAAGGGCTGTGAAAAATATCGCGTTAGAACACCGCTGAGAACCCCTGCGGCTCCAGTGCCATTATGTGAGACGCGTCGCTCTTTTTCCGGGTCATAGCCTACCATCCTCCGGTTCCTCCACCTGCCGTACTGGAGGAAGGTAAGGGAGTCCCCCTTGACCTCACCGAAACCTGTAACGATTAATTAAGGAACGAATTTAAGGGGCAGCATTACTTAAGCATGAAGCAAGTTAAAGACAAATGGAAAGTAAGGGTCAGTTCATAAAGGTCATCAGCCTGATCCAAATGAGAAACGTTAAAACTTAGCGCTAATTAGCAGAAAACCGAGGTGTGATGAATTTGTAGGGGTTAAATTCTTGGAGTCTTCGTGTCTCATCTTGAATTGTGATGAGGAACAAGAGGATTCATTTGCATGCGAGACAGAGAAGGAACACTTTCAAACACTTTGGAATTTGCGTTTAGGGTAGGCTTAGCCCCATCTCTCCAATTCATTCAACTTTACCAATGTAAACATTCGGTCGTGACGTGAAGCGTGACAACACGAACCAAAATCAATGCTAACAAATTCTTTGGAGATCTTGGCCGATCACAGCCAGGAACAAGAAAGGAGTAGAGAAACCGGCTTGGAGATAAAATTAAATGGACATTTCCAATTTGCATTTGCATGTCAGCGCCCGATCTGTTCAGACTCCCAAACAACGGGGAGGGGGAAGGCGGAAGTTGTTAGAATTGGCAATTGCAAATTCCAATTAGTTCCCAATTCCAATTGAAAATTAGGAGTTAACGCCATGGAATACTCCGCCGCATCTCCTCGCGCTGCCTCTAGCCGTCAGCGTAAGTATTTTTCCAAAACTAATTTGGGATTCTAATGGGTAAGAGAAGAGCAACGACCTGCGATAGTCAAACTGCCCGGCAGGAATTCGCGACCTTAGAATAGAATTTCTGACGTTTTTTACCATTTTCAATTCATGAATGAACTTTCCTCCGCGTGCAATTTCCCAAACCCATCACCAAGCATAAGCGATGACTTAAAATAATTTAATTACCGGTTCAACTTCTGGAAAACCAAAGACCAGGAACTTCCGATTGACGTGACCTACCGGAACGACTGGTACACTCCAGTGCCAACTGCAGGGATCCAAGAAGCAATAATCGCTGGGATCAGCGATGAACAATACACAACTTAAAAATATTCACACACACATGACATGTTTTTCCCTGTTTGTTTTTCCTTCAAAATTTGATTGTCGCGCCGAGAAAACCTCAGTGGCGTTTCCTTGTTATACACATGAAATTTTTTGCAAAGTTCGCAGATTTTGCAAAGTTCGCTGATTTAGTGTTCCAAGTTTAGCAGGGATGAAACTGGAGCTGAATCGAGGCTGGAAAGAATCGCTGATCCTCCTGAGCTTTTACTTACTTCTCTTCAGCGCCACTTCCGGAAGAGCTCGGGTCCAAATCCCAAAGAGAGCGATTCAAGAACTAATTTCAAAAGCATGTAAACCCCATTACTACAATTATTCATTAATTAATCAATTAATTGATTAAGTTAATTGTGTTACTTGCCACGTTGTGTTAATCAGTTCCAAATTTCCAGTGGTGGAGACCATGGCACAACGACAGAGAGATCTCCTGGATGCAGATTTCGATGACCTCATGGCAGAACAAGATCCAGAAGTTTATCCAGGATTTTTTGAGGTCAGCTGATTCCCATTCGTCAAAGCTAATGATGCAATTAACCTAATTGTAGGTATCTAACGATGTTTCCTGGTTTTTCCCTTCAGGGTGACATGGCCGGAGTGCACACCGGGGACGAGGTAAGGTCGACTCCCCCCATGAACCTGACACGGAAGCCTAACGCTGATTTCCTGACCTCCTTTTTAGTCTTACCGACTTGGACTAAACTTTGAGACATTCCCGGAAAGGCAGTGGCCGAACCGAACGGTGAATTATATCATCAGCCCTTTATACCGTGAGCATCCGAGTCGTAACATGTTTTGAAAAACTGAAAATGGCGCATGAAATTGCAAAATTGCTTTCTGGCAGTACCACAGGAATTGGTGATAATCGAGACAGCGCTGAAGGTCCTCAGCTTCTACACTTGCGTCAAATTCAAGGAATGGGAAGGGAAGGAAAGGGACTACCTCGTCATTTGGCCAGTTGAAAAACCAGCGGGGTAAGGGTCTCGAGGTTAACTCCAGTCTTGTCCAGGCCCTTGATCCTGCCTCTTGCCTTTCCAGGTGCTGGTCATACGTTGGAAGACTCGGTGGCCCGCAAATCGTGTCCCTCCAGGCTCCAGACCTTATGTCTGCTCAGTGTTTTTCTGGAATTGGGCGCCCCCTCCATGAAATCATGCATGCCCTCGGAGTATTCCATGAGCAGTCAAGGCCTGACAGGTGAACTTTGACCATTTCCCTTAAACTGGGATAACAAAGCGGGTGTACCTAACGCTTCGCCTTTATTCCTAGGGACAAGTACGTAAGCATTGTGAAAGGAAATGTGATGAAAGGTAAAACAATTCCCAGCGCCAGCGTCTGTATGACTTGTTGACTTAAAAATTTGCCAATTTCTACAGGTTTTTTCAATAACTTTGACAAATTACATCCGACGAACGTTTCCGCTGCGTACGAGTACGATTTCAATTCCATCATGCACTACGGCGTCAACTTTTTCAGGTGAGAAGTCGCAAGGATTTGATGGTTGAAAATTATTGTTAATCGTTAATTAATTGATAATTGAATGTGTAGCAAGAATCGACGGAATGCGACGGTGGTTCCGAAACAGAAAATCCGCGGTCGACCCGTACCGATAGGTCAACGGATTAATCTAAGTCGATTGGACTGTATGAAACTGAATGCACTCTACGGCTGTTACGACATTTCTCCATTCCATAAGCGACAGTACACGACATTTTGTAACTTTTTAGGGCTTTAGTACCTGGGGACAATAAATTATGAATCAACACTCGAAAAAATAGCATTTACAAAGAACTGGACAAAATCGAACAGAATTTAACAAAACGGAACTGAATTTAACGAAATGGAACAGAATTTAACAGAACTGAGCAAAATTGAAGAGAGCTTAACAAAATTGAACAGAATTGAACAAAATTGAACAAAACTGAACAGTAATGAACAGAATTGAACAGAAATTAACAAAATTTAACAAAAAGGAACAGAATTTAACATAATTGAACAGAAATTAACAAAATTTAACAAAAGGGAACAAAATTTTAACCATAGCAAACTAGGATAAGAGGGACGATGGGATATGGCAAGCCGTAGCTGGCACGCAGAGGGAGCCACCACGGGACCAGACTTTGCTTGAGAGAATGGGAAATTTGGCTTCTTTGTTGACCTCTAACTCCTAAACGAATTGACCGATCAAAAAATTTCTTAGACAAATTCGGTGTCATTTGTTCTCAGCAAAAAATTTTATGCGAGGATCGATCGTTCATTTTAACAAATAAAGTTGCTACGCCAGGTTGTTTTTTTCTTATGGAGTTTCGTGGGTTAAATTAGTTCCAAAAACTCACTTTTCTCATGCCACTTTTCTTAGGACAATAGGGGCTTTACGGCTTGCCATTCACTCGTCCCTCTTATCCTAGTTTGCTATGTTTTAACAAAGTTGAACAGAAATTAACAAAATTTAACAAAAGGGAACAAAATTTAACAAAGTTGAACAGAAATTAACAAAATTTAACAAAGTTGAACAGAAATTAACAAAATTTAACAAAATTGACCAGAATTGAACAAAAATTGACAAAATTGACAAAATTGACCAGAATTGAACAATTGTTTCAAAAATTACAAGCTTGTGGGTTAGTTTTCTCAGAGTTGTAGTTTGAATTGAGAAAAAGCATTCTTGGCGGGTAAAGCCTCCTGAACTCCTCCTTCCTCTCAAAAAACGGTGAACGAACGGAAGAAAACAAAAAACGGAGAGTGAGTGTAAGTGTGCAAAAAGTGCAATAAATTGCAAGACAAACAAGGTCAACCGTTGAATTGAAGGTCATCGAATCTTTTGAATTCGCCACAAAAGGAGACACTAACACTTCATCTCTCTTCCTCAGGTCAGTCAGGTCAACGTCTCGGAGATACTCATCTCCCGAAAGCCAAGTCATGGTTGGTCCGCCCCCAACAACGGAAGATATTGACATCGCCGATTCGGATTCGGAAGTTCCACCGGTAGTGAACGCGAATGAAAACAAGAACAATAACAAGGACGGTGGGGAAGTTCCTCTCCGTCCTCTTGTCCGTTCCAGCTCAAACGTGACACGACGGTAAATAACCTTAAATCTTAAAGTATAAAATAATCCTAACTTAAATATTAAATAAGTTAATTTTAGAATCCTGATATTTTTAAAACCTTTTCCTGATATCATTTCAGAGCGAGGACAGTAGTCACCCGGCGGTCGGCCGTGCCACCAAGGTCACCCACAACTCAAGACAAACTAAGGACTATCTACGGACCACTGATTCAAAATGCTCGAAAAAATAAAGTTGACCAACCGCAGACAAACCTTGGACATGGTCGGGGTCGGATTAGTCCCCATCCAAATGGACTCCAGAACGGTGTCAACGGATCATCCTCATCGTCTCGCTCCATGCCTAAGCCGCCACCCGCTCCTGTGATCCGACTCTGTCCAGAAACTGGCCTCCTTGGTTACGAGTTGGATCAAATCCAACCTTCCCAATCCCCACCGCCTATTACCGCAGAAGTTGCCAAACTTTGGATCCTTAAACAAGAACAAGGGCCACCGGCTGAACAAGCCGTGGAAGTGGTACAGGAGGAAGTTGTTGTTTCTCCAGCGGCATCCGACACGGAGAAAAAAGAAGAACCTATAACCCCTCAAAGAGATGACAACTTGAGTAGCAAGGCCCAGGGACTCAAGACCCCACCTTGTTTCGTCCGACTGGAGAGATTGAAGCTGCCAGTACCTTCTACTACATCCGCCGAACCCTCACAGGAATCCCAAGAATCTCAGGCATCCCAGAAACAGAACAAGGAGGAGAAGCGGAGGAAACGCGCCATTCACTACACTTTCACGTCCTCTTCCTCTTCCGGCAGTGGGGATGACGAAGTCTTTGCTCCCTCTCCATTCGCCCGAAAGTGTTCCCGATTCAACCTAACCAATGGACACCACATCGCTTCTAATTTTAATAAAACTAAAACTTTCATCACTGATTTCCGTGGTCCCCGCCCCCAACCTCCTGCCTCCAGGCTCAACAAAGCTCCAGCCCAGGATTCGGCTCCAGTCTTACATCTCAGGAAGGCCCCAGCTCAAGATTCGTCCTATGTCCCATGGAAAGGGGCAGCGGCCGAAGGGACGGAGCGATCAATCGTGACGAGATCCGCAAGAAACGGTGATACCCGTTCCAAATCTAAGGCTCGAGTAATTAGATCTTCCTTTTTCACCGATGAGGAGAGTAGTGAGAAGGAGGAAACGGAAGATGAGGATGAAGATCTTAAGCAAGCGATTCTCTTATCCAAGCGAGGTAATTTCATCTACATTTATCTGAAATTAACATGTCTCTTTAAAAAGGAATCTAAAAAGATTTTTCATGTACAACTTTTAGACGCCGATAGAAAGCTCAAGATGGAACAGGAAGCAGCGAAGCTGCCATGCCCTGCCTCTGCCATGCCGCTGACGGAAGCGATGATCCAAGAAGTTACTCGCAACTTTGACTTGCCCCCTGATACTAAAATTGTTGTCAAGTTTACGCTGACAATCCGCCAAGGTCATTTGGCTCTCTACAAGGACCGTCAATGGCTGGAAGATCCCGTTAGCAAATCCCAGCAGACTCGAAACATGTTGATTCCTTATTAACTTTTTTGTTTCCTTTTGGCAGAATATCGATTTCTATTTGGAGATGATTCGGGAACGTAACGAGAAGATGCGGGAGGCAGGATTCAACTATCCCAAGATTTGCGTCTTTCACAGCTTTTTCTTCAAGTTTTGCTCAAAGAATGAATTTGAGGCAGTCAGTGAATTTACCAACGTAAGTCATCTTTCATCCTTCTTGTCATTGAGGTCGGATGAGGTCAAAGTTCAATTTTCAATTCTCATCCATCCTTGTCCAGGACAATATTTTTGATTGTGATCTCGCCCTTTTTCCAATCCTCATCCGGGACCACTGGAGACTCATCGTGGCAGATTTTAAAAGGAAAACCCTTTTCTGCTACGACTCCTTGTTCCGAGTCAACGACCAAAATCTCGAGGTATGTTGTCGGGCTGGTATTACAAACATGTTACAACGTGACCTCTTAACTTTGTTTGTGTTCTTTAGATCATCCAGCGCTACCTGGAGCGGGAGTACAACCTAAAGATGTGTCAACCGGCCTTGGATGAGCCCGCACCAATTCCAGTTGACCCACTTTCGATTCCATTGGACATTCCCAATAACTCTGCCACCATGTCGCCCGAGTCGGAACCCGAACCGGAACAACTCGAAGTCGAACCCGAATCCGAATTCGAACCTTCCTGGAGACGAAATTCCGGAGTGGATGATGGCATCCCCACGCTCAGCTTTGTTCACAACATTAGTGAGGTCGCCACTTTGCCCTTTGAGCTTTCGACGACGTTCCTGATTCCAGATGAGGATGCGGATGTGGATGAGGCAAGGACTGTCATGATCTCTCCAACCCCACGCCAAATTCCACCTTGGGATATCTACTTCCGGGTCTGGAGGAAGGACACGCTGGATCCAATCCAAACTGTAGAGTTTCAGCTCTAAACTAATGCGCTTGCGCCGATTTAACATTTTCTTTTTCTACTTCCAGCCACTTCCTCAACAGAAGAATGGGAGCGATTGTGGGATTTTCCTTTGTCAGTATGCCGAGTCACTGGCTCGTGGGGTTGAGCCACCCTTTGATTTTAGTCAAGTCAACATGCTGTACTTTCGTTACCTCATGGCCTACGAAACGATTCGAGGTGAACTCATGGATCGGAGTGGACCGTTGCCCCCGATTGGCTCCCTCTCCCCACCCCCAACGTAACGTCATTCCTACTCTCCGTCCACCATTGTTAAGTTATTAATCTTAAGTTGACTGAATTCACCGAATCGGCCCAATTAATTGAATTAAGTGGGCCCCCCTTCCAAGTGCCTTTTCTTGGACTACGATTTGTCATAACCCATTTTTAAAGTTATGCCGTCATTCCTCTGAAAGCGTCCCAGTAATTCCGCTTTTCCTCTTTTCATTTACTGGAAGTCAAGAGCAGTGTCTCCATGAGCCCTTAAATCAGACTAAGTAAACGCGTTAATTAATACTAAATGGAACAAATTGAAAGGGCAAGGAACAATTTAGTAATTAATCTCAATTAATTAGTGGTGGGACGCTCACCGCGCTTGCCCAAGGAAATGCAACAATAAACTCCATTCCAAAGCAAACTGTCGGAAGGTCGGAGAGAAGTACAAAATTTATTAAACTAAACTTATATTTTCTAATTAAGTGTATAAAAATTAATACAAGAGTTGGGACTGCTAAACGAGATGGAGCGGAGGTAACCTCACCTGTTCTGCTTGTAAAACTAAAAGTAGTAGCGCCGACTGCCAAATCCATGTAACGTGAGTTCATGATGCGCTTGCGCATGTAATGGGACTGACCAGATCATAACCTTCCGTTAAACCCTGAGCAGAGCACTTTTCGTTCCTCGTCCACGTTTTTCTTGTTCGCCGCCACGCGTTTCTTCTCCCAGTACTTTTTCCAAAGGGGACTCGTAACACAATCATGGAACTTGAAACTGATTGGTACAATTTGGTATTTCGTAATGATGTCCTGGCGACTGGCTGGACTTAGTTCTCCAGTAGGAATGAGTGCCCGTATGTCACTCTTCGGCGGTAGTGGTAATGGTGCTGGAGGCGGTTCCGTAACTGACTGGACATTAGGCACTGAACGTGACAATTCTTTGAGTTCATGTGTGAGGGGTAAGGACCCCTCACAAGATCCCTTCAGGACTGCTCCTTTCTTCTTTAGGTTCTTTGGAGGAACTAGGATTTCTTTTGCAGCTTCTAAAAATTTCCTGGAATCTTTTGTAGATGATTTTCTTGGAGTGTGGGCTGAGGATTTTCGTGGGACTTTTGCTTTTACTTCTTGAGGACAAACTGGCTCAAAAACTTGTTGTGGAACGGAAGCCATGGTGAGTACGGGAGAATTAGCTACCAGAGATTCAATCACTTTTGGTTTGAGTCCGAACCGAATCAGAAAGTCATAGATGAATCCAAACGACTCCTCGTAAAGTCCCTTTGGATACGTACGAATGAAGTGGGCGAGCTCAGCTCCAGCGCTCTGCACCGATGGAGAAAGACGAAAGTCCTTTACCGTTATCCCGTCAGCACTCAGCGTAAAGTCCAGGACTTCTCCAAAAATGAGGTGGAGCGGGACGTAGGGGTACGTGATATTTGGACGCAGAACATGACGCGGCTCCTCCTCCTTGCCTTCCTACAGATTTAATCATACAGATAAATAAGATTTACTAAATTAAAGCCCAAGAACCCATTTTTTGGAACTTCTGATTTAACTTACGGGATATGGCAGGAAAATGTCCGCGGTGGCAGTCTTATGGATGACATTGTTTTCGATAAAGATTTCTCGGAATGGAGCCAAGTCGGGATGGATTAGGAGTGTTGGATGCATGTAGGTCATGCTGAGGATATTTCTCCAGAGTGTTGTTGTGAGGGAATCCGGTCCGACCTTCCAGGCCCCGTCCTTGTCTATGATTATTTCCAGCATTATCTGGACATGCCCTGGAGAGTGCGGTTGATATAAAATTGGTGGTGTGACCCTGGTCGTGACCTCCTCGCCGCGTTTCCTTCCGTCGTGATTTTGTTAGGTGATGTAATGAAAATCGAAAGTTTCATTCCTGTTCGTTCCTGTTTTTCCTTGAAAATAAATCTTTTACCCTTTTCCCGCTGCACCTGTTTTTCCTCGATTGTTTTCATGCCGAAGGAGAAAGGAGGCAAAGATCCTTGGGAGTTTGGGGCACCGTGAGACTTTTCAAAACCGTGCTTCGACACCGTTGAAAAAACTTCCAGAACTTCCATGACGTGGAACGATCATCCTTGACAGTGTGAGAGCAAAAAATGCTAAGCATATTTTCAGTAATCGTGAACTGCTTCAACTTTAGAGGTCAAGTCAAAAAATGTTGCCAATAAATCAGCGATTGATGGGTTTCCTGTTTGAATTAAAAACAAGTTGAAACATGTCGGTTCGTGGACGTAAAACTTTCAATTCATCCATCACTTACATGGTCGTAACTCAAAATGGAAATTAGTTTCGTTTGGAAAGTGAAAATGGAGCCGGATAAGGAAGTTAGAAATCTGGGAACGATGCGTGCGCAGGCGTGTGGAGGATGAAGTGTCGCCTGTCGCCTTACCAAGTAAGAAATACGTTTTTGCCTTTTAAAGCTTCCGTTTGTTGTGCTTGTTTCGTACCGTCGTAGCTTGCTAACTGCTTCCATTCATCCTCGTTTATGCATTATGTCAACAAAGCCTTTTGTGTACTGTTATTGTCGATACAAAACAATCAGGAGTTTTTAATTAGTCATTTCCCGTGGTATTGTTTCATGACTCATGGGTCAGTTGACTAAAGACATGAGCAGTAGCGCTGTGTGACCACCGTTTAATGCCAAAAAGCGATGCCAAGAAGGAGACGTCACACAATTTTCAGCCAGAAATACTAAAGCATCAAATTCAAAACCCATTGTTATGTTTGGACATTTTCCATATTTGGGAACAATGGAATGATGAATCGTTTTAGAGCACTTCAGCGTCACATTCCCAGGAACCCTAAAAAATTAACAGACGCACCTGGAAAACGCTTATCACAATTCTTATTATGCGCTTATCATTCTAGGAACACCAAGTTACCAAGTACAAGTACAATAGGAGTGGATCCTTGTTTTTTGTTGCCAATTTTACTTGAGTCTCTGTATGACGCATCTTTTGATTCCAAGATTCGCAATAATGAATCCCGTTGGTGAATTTCCTGTGAAAGTGGGACACAGGCCCCGAGATTCGTCAATTTGATTCCATCCATCATGTCAGCCAACTGGGGATGCTGTAAAATACGTTTTTTGCACACCAACCAGGTGCCAGGTTCCTCGGAAATCCCATTTTTAGCACAAAAGCCTTCTTTTTGCTCCTTTTCGCCAAAATGGAACTGGAGCAAAGTTCTTTACTCCAGTTCCAAAGTACAAGACGAACCGTTGGCACACCGTTGGCCCACCGTTGACATCCTTTTATCATCATCCAATCTCCCCTTCCGGCATAAATTGGCAAGTTTTAACTTGTTAGCCCGAAGCCGCTTTGACACGGCTGCCAAAAAACTGAAGTTATGGGGAAACCCGCTGGTTTTACCACGCTGTCAGCCTTTGCTTTGCTCATTCTAGGAATAGACTGGAGTGGCCCATTTATCTGATAATCTGTCCGACGATTGACATCGTGTCCAGTAGGAATTCCAGTGTCCGATTGTCCATTCCTGAATCAGAGTACACACGGCGATGAATGACATTGGGGAAAGGGTAAAAAGGGGATGGTCTCACCATTTTTAAGTGTCGTCGCCATTTATGGAGAATCCGCCACTGAAATGTCACCTTGGGCTCTTCAGATGGTTCCAAATTCCCCGGAGTGACCTTTGACTGCGTCTACTTTTAGAATTCCTCACAGTTTACAAATTGTTATCTTTGTTATGGTTAAAGTATAAGTTTCAGCGTTTCAGGAGCTCCAAAGTCCACACGCGTTCATCCACCCACATTTTTATGCTAAAGCATCCGCTATCCATTCCCATAGCACGCTGGGCCGACAGCTGGAATCGCTGCGGGTGAGAAGAGGAGCCCAAAACCTATAAAACTACAAACACCCCACGTGGAGCTCCATCAGTTCAACTTCAATCGTTCACTCGAGTACATCACAACACTGGTGCTGCCGAGCAACATTTATGAACCAATAGGAGACACGAAAGGACAAGAAGATTCAATTAGTACAGTTAATCATCCCTGCCGCATATCATCAGGTAATTACTATCCTATACATTCCTGATATCAAGTCCCCATTGTTGCTTAGAAAGCTAAGCTCTCCTAGTCACTTGTCACGCTATCCCTCATCATGAGACTACCTGATGACAATGGACCCAAGGCACATAATTATTCAATTGTCTCCCTATCTGTCCCATTGTTATCCAACGGCAGGGAGTAGGACCGTGGAGATTCTAACCATTTTGCACAATCATTTGCAGGGAAGGACAACCAACCACCACCAGTGCAAAAAGATACTTTGCAACAATTGCCCCGAGGCACCCAACCAACCACCCCAGACAGGAGACTTGAGAAGCTCAAAGAATCGCAAGAAGGAAGAATTAATCGTCAGTCACCTGCGAAGCGTATCATCACCACCATTACCAGCACCCCAACAACTATCAAAAGGACCATGAGTTCCACTTGTGTCTTATCCCCGAACGCATTCCACGGACCTTCCCAGTCTGTCGTCAGTAGTGGTTACGGTGATTCACCAGCAACCCTCCTCCCCGGAGGTAGTGTCAACGGACTTGGAGGTATGGCAGCCGAATTTGCATCACATCCAGCACTCCGCGGCTGGACGGGCACGGGATCGACCACAACTTCGTCATCCTCCAGCAGCATGGAGAATACTGGAACTGGAAATGAGGTCATGCGGGGAGCCGTGACCCTTCTGAGTTCAACCCAACCCCAACGTCTCCTCCTCTCCGTCATCCGAACATCCGTCGATCACTTTGCTCTTGTTTATCCAGACAACAGGTGAGTTTTCTTGTAAACAAGTTAGGATTCTGACTCATGCACATTCCTAAAGTTGAAGGTTGAGGATATGGCCATGGTTGGGTATGGCCAAGTTTACATAGCATCAAGTTAGATCCCTGCCTTGCGCTGAAATCCGGCACGTGTCCTGTCCATCTCCGTTTTTGGCAATGACAGACAAGACATGTCATGTCCCCGTTTGGGGATGAGCAGCATGTGGGCTTATCATTAGGGGCCAAAATTAAGCTAATTACTTAGAAGAATTTCTGACAACTTTCCTCCACGACGGCAAAGGGCAAAGGAGAGCCAAAGGACAAGCAGCTGACTTTATCACATGCAGCAAGAACGTTGGGAAAACGCGACGACCGTTAACCTTAACGCTGCTGTTGTTAAGAGAAAGCTGCCTGTTTACTTGTTATGCCTCAGGGGTAGGAATGTTTTGGGATCATTGCTTCGAGGGTGAGCAGGGATGAGTCAGCAAGGAATGACGATTTCTTGGGAAACAAAGCAAATGCAAATACTTGGTAAAGCAGTGCCAATTTAAACTACAAACTTATCGCCAAGTTGCGTAATTGGCGATTCCGTGGAATTCACTCTTGGCAATCAGTTTGCACAAAAAAAAAATTTAAAAAAACGGCTCTGCTCTGAGTATCTTTCGCGTTTTCAATTGTGGATGTGGATAAAGAGGTGTGAGTGACCTTCCCTTGACTTTTTGTTGATGACTTTGAGCTTCTTGGTTCGTTGCTTCTTCGTCCATCCGCCGCCAATGAACGAAGAAAATGAACGAACGAAGCATAAAGTAATTAACCAAGTTGTTTTCATGTAATTTGTTCTTGTCAGGACATGATGATGCCGCGTGTCATCCATGTTCCTAAGCAGGGGAAATTGCATGTATGAAGGAATTTGGTCCCATTTTCTTAACTGACCTCTGACCCACTTTGGACTTTCATTCCCTCCTGGTTGATTTGGATTAATTAACAATTTAGCATTCACCGCCCCGCGTCCTAAATCTCCTTCCAACGGGTTGTTTTTGCACTTCCTTTATCTCCACCGTGGCCAAAAGTTGGCATGAATGACTTTGGCCGTTGTACTTTGGACCCCACCACGAGCTCCCAACTTCATGGCCAAACAGAATAATTTACCAGATTAGGGAGTCGTGGTAAACGAGGCGGAGTAGCATTCCAAGATGCAATTTTGTACAACTATGCAAGAATCCCGTTATTCATTCGCAATTCCTTACAACTTGACAATACCATTTAACTTTGCTATGCTCCTTTACATGTTCCATTCCATCTCAGCATGAGGTCATGGCCCACAAAGGCCGACTCGAGGAATTAAGCATACCCAGGTATAAATCAAATTAATTGGAACTCCATCGATTAATCGAATTTTGCCAAATATTGACACTGGACAGGGCGCGTGCTGAGGTTAACCTCCACTTTAGATAACCAGGAGTTCCAATTAACGTGGGCCATGACCATACGGCATGTTTTCATAAACAGCGAAAACAAACATGGAGGACGCGTGATTGTTGGGTTTAGCAAAACAACTAGTGGTCCCAAAAACGAAAAAACCTTCCTAAATCCTGCGACAGAAATCCCAACCCGTTTGGGCAGCACTCAATATTGCCTTCTTCACGTTCTTCTAAACGTTCTGTGATTTTTAGCGAAAATCCGCTCTGGTTGAACCAGCATGCATGTCATTTTGCAAAGAATTTGCAAATTCAACAATTTGCCAGAAAATAACGGTGGTGGGATAAAGAGATTTAAACGCATCAACGGTGGTTCTTTGTTGTGAACAGGGTGGAAAACGAAAGGAAATCGATCAAAGTAATCAGTAAGGGTAGGAAAACCCTCTTTTTTGCCCAACTTCTTGCGAAAATCGTGATCGAGGGAAAAGTTAATTGACTTTTGGTTTTGTATGCCAAGTTAATCAAGGTGGTTAGGCACGCGCTTAGCTCCTGCTGCTGCTGCTGCTCATCAGCTGCCACCTCAACCTCACACTTGACAACTTTGAAATTGTTTTTGAAATTCTTGTTTTCTAACTTGATTTTTTATTTATTTTTTGCAGGCGAAACGTAAAGTGTCTCAAGCCTGCGGGATGCATCAACCTCCGCGGCGTGACCTGTGAGGAAACTCTCCTTGGGAATGGAATTACCGGAATTACTCTCCGCCCAAAGGTAAATCCACACCCCGCACACTCGCCAATTTCCCTTGAATTGATGATGGAATTGAATGAATGGATGTCACTTTCCATTGTCAACTTAAATCCAGGGGTCATGAACATTGGGCTGACTGACGTCTTTTTATGACAATACAAATCCCCCTGGGGGCATTTTTCCGGGAAGAGGACATCCTCTCCTCCTCTCGTCTGACGTGACGTGTCATTACGTAACTCCACTTTAGTGATTAGAAGATTAGATGAGGGGGAACTTAAGTTTAGAGGATCAATTAACTGGGCTCATCCTTAACCTTGCGGATACTCGAAATGGCCACGCCCAACGCTCCTCTTCCTGCGTAGGAAGGAAGCATTCAGAGAACGGGCGGCTTAGAACGATTTATACGTTTCCGTCGCTTTTTTTGGTTCTGAGAACGCGGAAATTACCAATTGGCAAAAATTTTCACAAATGGATCCATGCATGGGATATTTTTATTACTTTTCTTCCCACGGTTCCGTTTGGCGGCTCCCTTGCAGTTTTCCCATTTTCCCACGCAGTTTAGAAGAATCGTTAAAAATTTATGACCAGAGCTCAGCTAAAAGCCCCTCAGGCGCTTCGAGAATTCCAAGAAGTTTTGTAAATTCTTAGCATCTCTGAGAACAAAGAGATTTGAGTGGGTGTTTTTCAACTAATTTACGTAATGGAAACTTATTTAATGGGAATAAAATAACAACTAAAATAATTATGCGCTGATTTAAGATGGTGAGTAAGACAGACGTAGTAATCCATGCAAAATAAACTCATAAATCCCATCTACTTTGTTTTGCACTGAGTCCATCACGTTTTCCGTTCCTGCACCACACGAGCGAATAACTGGAAATGGCAAATACGATTACAAATTTAACTATTTTCGCACCCTTGTTTTCCTCCTCCTCCTTTTATCACTTTAAAAGAAGCGTGGAATTCCCATTGCCACTTCAAAACTTTGCAAAAATCTTGGGCTAAGACTTTGACGAAAGCGGAAGGACCCGGAGCATAAAAATAAGACTCCTGCTGCGTAAATTTTGCGATGAATATTTCATGGTGGTCATTCGGTGACCTACTTAACAAAATTTAGGGAGAAGAAGTAGTGATGAAAGATTGAATGAGGTAACGCCATTAATAAAATTGGGTCATCGCGGTTCCTAATCTCATCGCAGGAAACTAGAGGACACTTGGAGAGGGACGACAGGCGACTTGCGACAGTGACTCTGACAAACAAAATGCCCCAGACGAAATTAAATTTAATGAACTTATGGAGATAAACTTTGCAGCCTTGCGTTAAAAATACTAAAAAAATGGACCCAGATTAATCCAACTAAGTTGACCATTTTCCTTGAAAAGTTATGAATGACCTTTCCTGTGAATGGGAGGACAAGTGCTGGGATTGTAATTAGATTTCTCCTACGATTCTAATTAACTAATTCATCCCTTTTCTTTTTCTTGCAGAAATGTGACACTTCCTCAGCTACGTTGACGTTTGTGTGTCAAGAGACGCTCCTCTTACCGAAATGGATCGAGGCTCTCTCCCACCTCAACTTGTCATCCGAAAACAAGCGAAACATCCCGAAAAGGTGCTCACTCCCTTGTCTGGAAGAGGAGGAGGAATAAATCGCTTCTAGTGAATCGTTTCCGGAGCGCACCGAACCGATGACCTCACATTTGGCGACAACAACAAAATACACATTCTTCCACGTCCACTTTTTCTTCGCACCTCCTTGGATACTGCACTTGTTGACTTTACTCGTCTCTGGAATGAGGCTGGAATCATCTGGAGTTCAAAGTTCATCCTTGTTTTCATCCTTTTCTTCTTACTAATCATCTCGTCGTTATTGACACTTTTCATCGAGTCATCACCCACCACTTTTGGGAAAAGGAGGGGCAAAGGTTACTCTAATTCACCCTTCTTCGTATCGGACTCTGTGGGGGGTTTCGAATCGATAAACCGCCGTTTGTAAATAGGACTTGAACCTTTTACCATCTCCGTCAACACTCAACATTATTCATAGTTAAGTTAGGTTAACTTAAATAACCATGGGGGTGGACCCTAAGTGAAGGGTTGGGGTTAAGGGGAAGGTACTTTAACTTACTAACTGACTCGTATTTAATTTGACCCTTCACCTTTTAGAATCCTTTTAGTTTTTAGAAATTAGTTTGGTAAGACACGTTCCTTGCTGCTGGTTGTACTGGGCCCACCTTGCACCCCACCTGGGTACAAGGGTGGGGCCTATGCACGCGTGCACAAGAACAATGGGGAATTATTACGATTCTGATTAATGTAATGTACTGTTTAGTCATTAATTAAGTTTAATTAAGGACTCTTGCATAATTGTCATAATTGTAATTGAGCGTGTGGATTAGAAGGGATTCTGTCCAACGAGGAAGCTACTTTGTGTTATTAGGACTCTCAGTGCGTCTCCTTGTGGGTAACCACACAAGGAGTTATGGCTTGCACTTTGACCTTTTCTAGTAGGATCGTCTCATGATCTTTTAGTTTGGGAATCATTTCAACTTTTGTAACTTGAAAACCTTACGTAAACCACTTTTTTGTAACGTTATGGCGGCTTTTTTATACTTAGTTACGTTAACTATAACTGCAAGGTGCAAATTTGCAAATTTGCATCCAAATTCGCAAATCACTCCTCCGTTTTAGTACGACTACTAAAGTCTTGATTTCCTAAAATAAAACTGATGACAAAACAAAGTGTTTTTCTTTGAGATTAGTCAATAGGGAATTAACGCCAAAGAAGTTTGTGAGTTATGGTGGCGAAGGACATTGGGCCAGGGGACAAAGTCGGTCATTGGCCCACTACTAATCTCATCAGCCAATCCAGTTCGTTCTGGTTGACCTTTGGTTTAGAAGCATTGGAACGGGTTTAGGATTCCTGGAAATGAATTCCAACTGCGGTGTATATTGGCAGAATTAAATTATTACTCCTCTGGCGGAAACTGGAAACGAAGCGCAATAAACAGCACTTGTTGACTTGATTTGCAAATCCGTTTATCACTTCCCACTTAAATTGTTGTCCAATGTAAATTTCCATTGGATTTGGTCAATGAGTCACCACTACGCTAATTTATGCTTAAGTAGAATCGAGGTATCTCTCACAAATTCCCGCCTTTGCTATGTGGTGTAGCTGGTGTTGGGGCTATAACCTAACCTAACCCTTGCTATACCTAAAATTCATGTGGGAATTTCTGAGAGATACCTCGATTATAATTGAGCCTAATTTATCCGTCTTGGGATCCGTCGGGTTGGGCCCAATCAGCGCTTCCCAAATTTTGCGGCAAAGTGAGCTTTGACCCTTTCCTGGCCCTCAGCGTATAATTTATCAAATACGGGGTCGGCATAGCGTGGGTCAAGGGCAGGGTTCACGAAGTTCGGGTCAGGTCGCTCTGCGTCGACGCCAAGCTTGGATTCGCAGTGGACCTTGCAAAAGTCAAGGGTACACTGGGCAGGGGCCCTGGAAGACCAAATGTCTTCAAAGGAATCAGTTCCAGCGGGGATGAAGAGGGTGCCTGTAGTTTCCTTCCCGGTCCTAAAATTTACCAAAAGCGATTCTGTGGTGTAATGGATTCAGCGATCGGGTGTGTTAAATTTGGGAGAGATATTCCTTACGGGAACTTTGTATCGAATCCATAGTGAGAGACCAGTTCACGGTAGCGTCGCTTCAGCGCTGAATTTTCCTTGGAGTAAAAACAGAGGGTGGCTCCAATGATGTGGGCGCAGAGGCGCAAGACGCGAGTCACCGTCTTGACAGTTTCCGGCTCCAAATTCTGTGGATTCAAAACATGTTTAAACACAGGAAAGGTGCGGGGGGGGGGGGGGTCAGTAAAGGTCAATTACCTGGAAGAGGTCATACTTTGCCCCAAAAATGACCACTGGGATGTGAAATGGGTCCAAGTACTTTCGATCCCCCTGAACAAAAACACAGAAGCACTTTAGTGAAAACATGGAAATACCCTTGAAGGATTTTGTGGAAGGTCAAAGCGTGACCTCTGGGATGTTCTGCAGGCGTAGACTCAGTTTTTCCTCCAGCTCCTGCGCAATCTCCACAGAAGTCGCCGTGTCCATTTCCTTGAGCGCCTGCTGGAATCCTCTGGAAGAATGCATTTCGATAAGTACATTTTTAAAATATAGGTCAACAGACTGACCTTTTGAGTTCCGTCAAGATGGTTATGAACGCTGGCCAAATTGAGATAGGACGGGATAAGTCCAGGACAATGAAGATGGTCAGGTTGACCAATCCGTGATGGTTACGCTCGTGGGGCCTGAACGGATCGTCAATGAAAAGTTTATAGACCCTCGGGTCTCCTCCAAGTTCCCAGAAACGGCAGACGTCACGCTCCTGCCCAAAAAGGTCACATGAGGTCAACAGCATTAATTGAGGCGACGACGGTACTCACCCCGTCAGGTCGCGGGCGACGAGCAAACTCGTAGTCAATGTAGACGGTCCGCTCGACCTCGGCGTGTTCCCTTCCCAAAAAGAGGTTGAGCATCGAAGTCTTGCCCTGGGGGAAGGTCAAAGGTTAATTCATGGAATGAACGCAAGAAAAGTGCAAAGGAACTTACGCTGTTTTCGTTGCCAACGAAGAAAATGGTGGGATAGAGCTTGTCTTTCTGCTTTGGCAGGGGCGGTTCTGGAGGTTTCATCGCGGCGACCCTGGAAAACAAAAGGAAGTTGACCTTGGTGACATTTGGGGTTAATTTAGGAAAATACCTTGCGGCTTCCCTTCGCTCCCACGTTGCAATGGACTCGGGTAGGAATAGCTTCAGGATTGGATTCTCAGCCCAACTGGCTCTACGCTTCATTTCCAGTTCAAGGGTAAGGAGGAGCCCTTCAGTGGGCTCACTGCCGTCGTCACCACCCCCTCCAATGTCGTCGTCGTCCACGCCACCACGACCGATCCACTGGAACTCCGGACGGATTCGGAAAGGGCTCAACCCTCCAGGGAAATCAGCCCAGACTTCGCTGTAGGGGACGTCAAGGTCCGGCATCCCGTCAAACACGTCGTCAGGCATTTCATGAGGAAACGACATGGCGAAATGAAGCACAAAAGATCGCAAAAACAGGTAGCACTTGTAGGAATTCGCAAAATTTTGCCAAATCCAGGAGTACTACCGTCTTGTGCGTGTTTGATCTTGTTTGTGGCAAAATGAAAACAAACGGTAACTATGGTAACTCTACGCGCAGTTGCAATGCCCTAACCTGGAATTTTGTACAGGTTTCTGATCATAATTTTTATTTAACTTTCGGTCAGCTTATAACGGAATGGGGAAACTAATTGGCGTGCCGAATCCAACGTCGTGCTGCACGTCCGAACAGTTGTGTAATGGTAGAATGAGGATATTGCCATAATAAAAAATTTTAGCAGTTATCTTCTTCTGGAAACTTGACAAGTTTAGGAGTAGAAAATAAAGACAGGCGGGGATGTTGTTGGTATGAATTAGGATCCGCTGTGGAGAGAAACAAACGTAATTGGTGAATTTGTTTTAATAGTCGTTGAATACTGCATCAATGGTGAATGGGGAAGCAAGTAAGCACGTTATGGCACTTACACAATGATGTTGTTGATTGGGATATGGATGAGTTTCACAAAGAAACCGATAAATCCCATAATACAGAATCCAATTGCGGTGGCCATTGCAATTTTCTGAAACTCTACAAAACGGAACAATCACGGATTAGTTTAGGCTAACAGCGAAGTGTTAATGGGCACTTAAGTATGACAACTGACGACTCACCTTTCCTGTCTGGTTTTGTGCATCTTTTGACAAGTCTGATGGAGTCCTTGGCGAATTGACGTCCAGGTTCCACAAATTGCATAACTTGATCCATTTTGAGTATCTGTCGATTTAATTCAAACAAAAATTAATCAGCTGTTTTACAAATGGTGTTAAGACAGGATCGCGCTTGGCTGTTTTTAAGTAGCGGGTGATGCTTTTATAAACTTTAGTGAGTTCTTACCTGATTTTGTTCCTTGATTACTTCAAATAGGATTAATTGATTACCAAGTCAGGGATGAATCTCCACCAACAAGACCGAACGACGGAAGAATGACAACTGCAACTGTAAAGTGGGAAGAAAAGGAACAACGTGAACCAAAACCACTACAATTTGGGATGATAAAACTCCACGTCACTTTCGACAGACTCCAACTCTTCCACTTTTTCTCCGTCATCTCCACCCAGGCATGTCCGTTCTGGGCGCGCCGTATACCGCGCTAGTCTACCCGCGCTCGTTTTCAGACAAATCCAGTAAGTTCAAGCTGGTTCAGTCAAGTACAATGTCAAATACAGTAAGCAGAAACCCACACGAAAAATTTGAATCGAAACATCTGCTCTCTGTAAAAAGTTTGTGTGGGGGAGACTCACAACAGCTTGGACTCACACCAGCGAGCTGTGGTCCTGGCTGCCTTTTCAATGGCTCGAAAAATGTGAAAGGAAGAAGTGAGCTCATGACCGAGATAATTAAATGCAATTAAATACGACAGACAACAATAGATGGAGTTTACCCATGACTCGCAATATAAATTACACTATTTAAGCGTAAGGAGTATGAATTTGACTGTCATCTCTGCCAGTTTTACGTAGCCGGACCTTTCAGAGGAGAGGCTTCAGAGCATAGGTATTCTTCAGAGCGGCCCCTTCACAGCGGACCCTTCAGAGCGGAGCTTACAGAGCGGACCCTTCAGAGCGTGGACCCTTCAGAGCTTGGACCCTTCAGAGCATGGAACCTTCAGAGCATGGAACCTTCAGAGCGTGGACCCTTCAGAGCGTGGACCCTTCAGAGCATCGAACCTTCAGAGCATGAACCTAAGCCAAATCTACATCCATTTATTTTTTTGGTAAATGGTTTCAGAATCTCAAAAATGGATTAATCGATCCCAGCTTAAATCATACCTCTAATGCCAATGCAGAATTTTATTTTATTTACAAAACCGAATCATTCAATAATTTTAAGTGCCATAAACAAACTGTATGAAGTTCAAACTGCCTAACCAATTACAAACAAAATTAAGTAACTTTTAAAATTTAAAACTAATCAAACAACAAATGGCTTTGGTGGGCTCCGTGTCTTTTTGAGAACAGTGACAAGCCTTTGAGCTACTGGCCAGTCTCAAATCGCACCAACTACTAAACACGGGAGAACTGTTCACCACCTTGGTTCACCTTCATGGAAGGTGATGGTGATGATGGAGGATGGGAGAAATAGGCCCAGGATTGATGGGAACAAATTGAATGGAAAGGGGTGGGATTGGAAACAATGCTCAAGTGGAATGGTTTGACCTCTGACCTGTGTTTGGATCCAATGCCTGTGTCGTTTGGTTGACTGCGGGCAATCTGATGCAACTCAAAATTAGCACAGCACAAATTGACCATGCACATTCACAATTACAAGGGTGTGGAATTGGATTCCGTCTGGAAGCCGGAAGTGCTGGAATGGGGATTTCTGGAATGAATCCTCGGGGAATGCTGGACTCGAATTTTGGACATGTGGGGGAGTCTTATTTATACCCCAAATTCTATGGCACGAGAAGTGGCTAAGCCAATGAGAAATTAGAAGGGAGGAAATGGCTTCGGAAAGGTTAGTTTTACAGGGGGAATGGAGTAGGGTTCAAAGGGAAGGTCATTGATAAAAATATCCATAGTAATGCGAGTAACACAAATGTAATTTACATGTTAAACCCAAGGTGGTTTTTGGGACTTAAAAACAATGGGAGTGGGGTTAAACGACACTAAAAACTTCCTGCTCTGAAGGTTCCATGCTCTGAAGGTTCCATGCTCTGAAGGTTCCATGCTCTGAAGGGTCCAAGCTCTGAAGGGTCCACGCTCTGAATGGTCCGCTCTGTAAGCTCCGCTCTGAAGGGTCCGCTCTGAAGGGTCAGCTCTGAAGAATATCTGCTCTGAAGCCTCCGCTCTGAAGGGTCCTAGATTCCCATTTTTATGGCGGGTGATTCCATGGTGGAAGTCGAGGTGGAGGCCGAGGTGGGGGGAATGACACCAAACAGCCACGCAACAATTAGTTAAGATAGATTCCATCCAATAATGTAAACGTAATTGTATCATTATCCTGTAATAATTGTATTTATCACTCATTAAACTTAACCTTTCGCTTGCCCTCAATGAACCTTCACGGAAGTGAAAATTTTTATACCCTTAATATATTTCATTCATGCGAAGCCCTTAGCAGAACAGCATGATGTTAAGTGACTCAAAGAATTGAACTCAAAAGAGGTGGCGGGAATCACATTTGCTACGCAATTCGACAGGATGGGATATAGAGTAATTGAGCTGACGGATTCACCAGTGTTCCTGTACTATGTTATCTATTCTTGTTATGCTCGACAGTTATTCAATTTATTATTAACAGTTTCAACTGGCTTTTTCTTACATTCAAGATGAGAATGGAACTTAACAGAAGTGAGAGATGTTTAGTTTATTATGAATCTAACTGGATACGCTACGGCGAATACCCCAGAACTATCATCCTGGTGTAGACAAAGACTTCCACCCCTCCACCCCCTCGCCTCTGGATAGACTGATTTTTTTCCGGTTTTTACCCGTTGTCATATGATTTTAATTCGAAATTCATTTTGTAAAGCTTGATTCCCACACGCGGAA
>JAQIWD010000041.1:0-47804 GCA_034694825.1 Anurida granaria
TCGGGCTATGGTCGGTTTAAAACAAAACGACCACAGCGCGCAGTGGTTATTTCGGGCTCTGATCCTAACATATATAACTAAAAAAGAAGCAAGTTCTGCCCAAAGCCCAAGCGTACCTGGGATTACCTGGAAGTCAACAATAGTTGAAGCAATAGCAATCAGAATGAGCAACTCAAATGACGACGTCCGTAATTACAGGTGAACAAGAAGTATTTTTTAAGCATTTTCCATTGACTTTGGTTAAGAAATGTTGGTTAGTGGTGGTGGGAAGAAGTTATCCTCCAAAATCAGGAGGCATCATGTCCATATTCCACGACGCGTCATCGTCCCTTTTGTAAAATTCCCATTCATCTCCATTCTTCTTTGTTTTTTCTGCTAAAAAGGATAATTCCTAACCTTTTACAATTACATTGCCAGAATCCAATCCTTCCAAAACAGAATTATTGTTGCTCCTTACTCCACAACCACTACGTACGTAAAGAATCATAAAAACTCGTTTCTTGGTATTACACATCAAGTTTCCGCCCTGTTGTCACTTCTGGTGTCTCTGATCAAAAGAATCCAGCAGAAATTTAAATCGGTTTAAAGGAAATCATTAAGGATCCTCCTAGAGGCGGCTAGTTCACTTTGACCTTTCAACCAATCAGTCTCGAAATGGTAAGATTCAGAAGCAGCATTTCTTGACTTGACTTTACTATTACACTACACTCATTCCGCCTTTATATCCATAGAATCTAAGGATCCTCCTCGTCGCTTGTGCTGTCATACTAACAACCACCACGGGCCAAGAGGATGAAGAGTCGGATCTGGACATAATTCGACAATTTGAACAAACGCTGGGAAAAGGAACGAATGAGAAGACGGCCGAAGGTGACGTTCCAGCCCCCAAAATCTCCAACTACAAGCCTCCTCCGAATCCGGAACAAGTCTTGCCAAAGGAACAGGAAAAGTTTCAGCAAGTGACCGCTGCTGACCCCAACAACTCACCTTTCAATTCATCCCAGGACGTGATCCCTGAGAAACACCCCTGCAGTTGTGTCAAGTATTTTCTCTGTGACATTGAGAATGGGGCAGTGATTGACAATGGGGACGTCATTGGACTTATTGACATCCGACTCGGAGGACTTAACAAAGGCTCACCCTGTGACCATTACCTTGAAATTTGCTGCAAGGTAAGGAACCACTGGGTCATTCTAAGTAACATTCACCTTATATGTTATCTTTTAGCAAATGAAGGATGTGGCAGACGAGGTCATTTCGGAGCAGCCCAAGTTTCAGCACAACACTTGCGGGAAGAGAAACATTGGGGGCGTTGGTTTCCGAATTACAGGAGCCATGGACGGAGAGGCACAATTTGGAGAATTCTCCTGGATGGCGGCCATTGTGCGGCAAGAACCCCAAGGGGATAAGCAACCCCTAAACATTTTCCTTTGTGGTGGCTCCCTCATTCATCCCAAAGTGGTCCTCACCGCTTCACATTGCGTCTTTGGGTAAGGATTTTCTTATACGATTTTTCTAACATCAGTCCAGTAACTGAAGTTCTCATTCCTAATTCCTCGTATTCTTCATGACTTTTTAGTAAAAATGCAGCAGAGTTGAAAGTACGCCTGGGCGAATGGGATACCCAAACCCCAGACGAACTTTATCCTCATCAGGATCGACTCGTTCTAAAGGTTTCTGGGAATTCCACGATTATTTTAAGCACAAAATTCCCAGTAATTTAATAACTTGACTTATTATGTGGTTTTTAGATTGTGGTCCATGAGGAGTACTATGCTGGAGCTCTTTACAACGACATTGCCCTCCTGTTCCTGGACGAGGAGGTCAAGTTTGCCCCCAACGTCGACACCATATGCCTCCCACCCCCAAATATTAATTTTGATGGACAAAAGTGCTTTGCATCAGGATGGGGCAAGGATACTTTCGGTAGGTCACTTTACTTTTTCGGGAAGAACTCAATGATGAGTTATTGAGATTTACCAATGGCGACGCGATTTTCTTCAATTCCAGGTCAAGAAGGAAAGTATCAAGTAATTCTGAAAAAGGTTGACCTTCCAATTGTCCCACGTGGAAAATGTCAATCTGCTCTCAGGAGTACCCGACTCGGTCCATACTTTCGTCTTGACGAGTCCTTCGTTTGTGCTGGTGGGGAACCTGGTCGAGACACTTGTCGGGTAAAAACTTTTGCAGCAATATTCCCTACTTTCCTTCCTTGCCATTTATTTTCGCAATTCATGTACCAATTGGCATTTGACTCTTTCCAGGGCGACGGTGGCTCACCGCTAGTTTGCAAATTACCGAATTCGGAGTCTTATGCTCAATTTGGGATTGTGGCTTGGGGTATTGGGTGTGGGGAGGGAGGGACGCCTGGCGTTTACGTGAATGTACCCAAATTCGTTCCATGGATTGAAGAGAAACTCCAGGCTGCCAATTTGGACACAAAATATAGCAAACCTTTCTAACTTCCAAAGATTCCGAGGATCCATCATGCCTTCGGTGGCTATTAATTGTAAGCACTTACTGTATTAACTTAAGTTTTTAATTGTAACTTGAATGGTAGCAAAGATCGATAACTTTTTATTACTCAACATTTTAGAAGAGGTGTTATGTGTAACATTCTTTGTAATCAAGTAAAATCTGATGTGAATCGCACGGGCGACCTTTGAACCTGCATGATATTATTGATTTCACTGACTGCCGTTACAGATTACATTGATACCAGGGTCAATATTTATTAAATAAAAACTCATCAAGATATTAAAAGTATTTACAAAATTTACTTTTCACATGGACATGGTAGACATAATGTGGATGAGGATTTAGGAAATTTCCAGGGTCAGAATACTCTCCCGAGATTTCCTCATGCTCAATTAGAATTCCTCCATTTGATTCAAATTGATTTCGAATAATACTAAAAAACGATGCGGAGATTGGAGAAAGTAAACTTTCACCGATTTCGGTTTTTTTTTCTGTACACGATTTCTCGGTTCCACAAATGTGATCCCGAGAACTGATAAAAGGTTCGATCAAATGAATATTTCAATTTATAATTTCGAAGAGGAAATAAGTCTGATAAATTTGGAAATGCGAATGGGGTGGAAATTGAGGTGAGGGAATGCTTCTGTTTTTGTGTGTTCGTGATTAGTTGCGTAATTCAGTTTGATTGTGTTCAAAGTGGAAGACAAAACGAAAAGAATAAATTTACGAAGTCTGGTGCGTACGTGCCTAGATGTTTTTTGTGTTTGCTGCTTTCCAGCCCAGATTGGGGGGATTCGTAGTTTCGGTCTTTGTCTCCTCACCTTAAGTGCGCAGTCAGTCGGCGGAAATCCTCAAATCCTCAATTGTGTAATTAAATTTCATTTCCGTCATTATGCCATTTTTACATACAAGTTACGTTTTTGACCCCACACCTTATTTTCAGATCAGTTGAAAGGTTGAACTGAACAGCGATCACCATTCTTTTGCAGTTACTTTTAGGAGCAAATTTATCTTTTATAATATAGAATTATAATTTATAATTCCAATCCTGAATTTCATTTTCGATTTCAATCCTTGCGCTAATCCCATTCTAAATTCCAGTTCGAAATTCTTCAATTCCTTTTAAAATTGTCATCAAGTTCTAGATTCCGTTAGAAATCTCGGTCCAGTGATCTCCTCAAGTCAAATTCCAGTCCAGAAGCTAATTTCAAATTCAAATTCCTCAAAAATTTAATTTAATTCCAAATTTCATTCTCTCTTAATTAGGGCCTAATCAACTATTCTGTTTTAAGTATATTTTCGAACATTTCGATTTTTTGAATTCATTCCATAAGTTTTCAATAGTTGTTTCATAATTTTCTTTTCCTGAAATTCTGTGTCATAATATTTTGGTTGCGTTCTTATTAGTTTCTCGATTTTGTATTTATTTTATGTTCATTCCATGTTCATTTCATGCCCATTTGATTCATGTCTTGTTAATTCCTTGTTCATTTCATATTGTTTTATGGGACATTCCCTGTTCGCGCTATATGAATGTGTGGATGAACACATAAAAATGTGTTCATTCCATACTCATTTTATATTTATTTTATGTTCATTTCCTGTTAATTTATGATAAGTATATCATTGAGGAGGGGGTTCTGTGTATCCTGTACACTTATGTTGCCCTGAGTCTGCTATGCTGGTTTGTTGAGTTTGAGTTTCAGTGCAAATGGAAGTTTTGGTTGAGTCAGAAGTAGTTCTTCTTTGTTCTCCTTCCTAATCATGGGACAACAACCTTTCATTTTCTTCGTCAATTGTCTTTTTCAACCACATCACAACTAATTAAATTACACAACTTAAGGAAAGTACTGTGACAGCCAACAATCTTAAAACCATCACTCCTACGCACCACTATTAAATTAAGTGGGATACTATTTCATCGGGATGGGATCTCTCAAGGAAGTCCAGGTACGCCAACTATTATTTTCAAATTATTTTAATATCCATTCCCACAACACCTGTTGACCTCTCCCGGATTTGGGTCACTCGAATAATTAAAGGCTCCTAGCAGGTAATGCGCTCACCGTCCCAACACAATAAAAACAAAACCGTTAGGCCAAGCCAAATTACTGTCAAATTTTTGTATTGGCAGGTGACGGAAAATTCCGAATTATATTTAATAATTTATTTCATGATTTCCCAGGTCTAATTTAATTACATTTTACAATTATTTTATTATCCCAAATCCATCAGGAGGAATCTAATCATTTCCTCCTAATGGATTAAATTTTCTTCTTCCTGTTGAGTTGGTTTTGGAATTCCATATGAGCGTGTCTGTTCATTTTTGCAAAATCTTGAATTCCTCACTTAATAACGATTGGTGAGGAATGATGAGAGTGCGGGCAATGTGTTGTCCCTGAACAAGCTTTTGCGAATTATTAATTTAGTCAAACTGTAAGTTTATGGGCTATATAGGCTATACAGGGTGTAGTGTAATGTGCATAGCGTTGAGTTTGGTAAGATAAAACTTCTGTCTCACTCGTCCTTGAAATCAAGTTGATTTTAGTTGGCATTAATTAATGGCAAGAGTCTGTGGAATCCCAAATCCTAACTTGAATAGTTTAACGCCAATTCTCACGCTTTGACAAAGGGAACCACTAACGTGTTGCTAATTTTAATGACCAATGACCAGTGAAAGGGAAAAGAAGGTCAAATAATTCAACATCCTCAATTTTACAGCACACGGACGCCATTTAAATTCCCTGGAACAAGACAAGGATTAAGATTAGGAAATAAAGACGATGGACCAGAGAGAGAGAGAGATGGGGCATGGGGAGGAGGAATTTTTTTTTCAAGTCAAAGGTCATGACCCTCCATGTCCCTAGTCATAATGGACGCGTTTCATTTGGCATTATTCTCAAGAAATATTTCCTTCCATGCCATGCTCGCTCCTGGGGCATAAATCGTAATTTTAGTAGTAATAATCTTTATTCATTTGAGGAGGGGACAGGAGAGAATGCCTAATGCAATACTCCTCCTGATTACTATTAATCTCTCCTTGTGTCAGTTCAGTACTACTGATTGGATAGACTATTACTCGGTTTTACATCAGTAGGACAATGTATACTTAAGTTTGGGTATTAAAATGGAAATGGATTACCACTTTATCCATCATCTTCATCATCATCATCATCATCATCCAATGTTCTTTTGTTATGATCTCAGCAGCTAATAGGATGGGGTGAGATGGGAAGGAATTGGACTGGAAGCCTTGTCTTGTCATAGCTAATTGGTGGGAAGTTGGTTCTCCAGGGTTGATATTGCAAATGGATAAAATCAAAGGTTATTTTTAAGTATTTATTCATTGAATCATCGCTGCTAAGCACGAAATCAACAATAACTGTCGTTAGTCTTGTTATTCCAAGCGATAGGTGCTGGATTTCAAATTAATGTTACCCCCACTCTATAGGCAATAAGCGATAATTCTCATGCTGCCAGTATCCTCTGATCTCTGTCCGTGCTTGGGAGATTTTGGGGGTGTTTACTCATCAGTTGTTTTTCTTTCTGCTCACCTTCCGAAAAAACGTTATAGTACCATGATCGGTACTGTAACGTTTTTTTGGATTTTGCTTAATTACGGAATAAAACCATGAGTGGTGAGACGCCTTTTCTATGCTGGTGGCACGGAGGACCCTATAGCGATTCCTCTTTCAACAATTCCGAGTGCTATACCCAGGATATAGGCAGCGGACTTAGGTCTATAGGCAACTGTCAGTTGCGTCAAATGTACCTTGTTGTACAAGCCAATTATGCATTATGCAATGCTCAGTCTCATAACGCGTCTTAACAAAACTGGTCAAATCCGGCATCATAAAATTTGACTCAAATTATGCTTTTTAGTGAAACTGGTCAAAATGTGCATCGCAAAATCTAACTCAGATTGGGCGTAAAACCGGTGAAAATGTGCATCGCAAAATCTAACTCAAAGTGGGCGTGTTAACAAAACTGGTCAAAATGTGCATTGAAAAATTTGCTTACGTAGGTGGAAATTGTGCAGAGGCAAAAAGTAATTTGAAATATAGTGCAGATGCAAAACCTAATTGGAAATTGTGCAGCGGCAAAAAGTAATTGGAAATTGTGCAGAAGCAAAAAGTAATTGGAAATCGTGCACAGGCAAAAAGTATTTGGAAATTGTGCAGAGGCCCTCTCATGGTGCTTTTTAACAAAACTGGTCGCGTTATGCAGGATAAAATTCATTATCGCTTGTCCATCTCTTATATGGTGGTACAAGTAAAATTATGGTTTTATCATTCTTGTAACCATGGCAACCACGCGTCATACTCCGCATATAACATAGACAAATCGTAACAGGTTTTGACATAGTTGTTGCCATGGCAACCATGCGTCAAATTGGCCTCTTAGCACTAATTAAATTGTGCGATCATAATTATTATTTTCATCTCTCCTAATCTCCTTCATCCTTCTATTCAATTCATCTCCGCTCTGTCCGTGGGTTCTACTCAAGTTGCTACTGATTTTTAGAATATTTTTCTGAACCCTTCTAGTGATTTTAAGTCCATTTTTGGCAGTCTTTACCCTTCTTTTCCTTCAGACCTAAGATGTTGTTGGTGCATTGTAAGACTTTCTTTGTCAAAAGTTGACCATACTACAGTGGTGGATGGAATAACAATGGAAGAGTCTTTATTGTTATTATTAATAGGGTCAGGGTGGTATACGTATATATGCCTATCCCATATATCCATTGGGGATTGAGTCAAATATTTTTAGTTGGAATTAACCTAACCCCGTCGTCGGTCCGTCCATGAGCTCCATCATGTCAGGCTGGACATAGTGACTACTTACATTACCACCATCCCCTTGAAATAATCATCTACTCCACTTAACACTGCACTTACGAGGAGGAGAGGATTATGAATTCTTTTTTGTAGAATCTAAAATGTCTCTACGTAGTACTACTACCTCCTTAACCTTACAAACTTGTATTTCTGCCATAATATCACCAATTCCATTTCATCCAAGGAAAATGGCGGAGCGTCGTTGGGGTTTCCAACAACCTCATCCCCTCAATTTCATCGATTCAAAGAAATCAAAAGAAAATGTAGAAACAAGAACGTATGAATGGATGGTTTCACATTTTTCGCAATTCCTTTTTTCCGCGGCTGCGTTGATTTTCGTGCATGCAAACTCTCGGTGTACTGCCTCCCTGTGTGTGTGTGTATTTGAGTAGTTAGGCAGGAGAGGGTACTAATTAGTTACGACTGACTGCCTGACGAACGACGAATCATGGGATGCGGCACTCCTAGTTTGCTCCAAGATTTGGAAATCATTTCAGTAGTCAACAAACTTGTCAATTTTCTTATATCCCTGCTGTGCTTTGTCTGGTGCGTAATCTAGAGACCCTAAAACCGAAGCACTTGACTTGGACTTTGCGAGAGTTTTGTGATCAGATTGGTTAAGTTAGGTTGTTAGGTTTAGAAAAAGCGGGAAACTGTGATGTTTGAAATCTGTACTCAAATGCATTAGTCAACTGCTTGGGTTTTAGGGTCTAGTGGCGCGTAAAGGGATACGGAAACTAATAAATACACGAGGACAGGAAGAGTATAAAGCCTTTGACGCATCCTGGATCATCATCCACATTAAAATTAAAAATTAAACAATTCCTGTACATACAGGGGTGGGCGTCCTATTTTGGACACTTAAATTTTTCAAATATTTTGTGATCCAATGGAGATATTTTAATAGTAATAGTTTTATTCGAATCTGGAGGCCACTCTGAGTCTGTGGATATTCAATCCATATCGATTGAGCAAATTGTTTTTGAAATAATAAAACTCAAATTTGAACTTCCTGCCACAAAAGTTTCCAATTGACGTTGTTCGCCTTTAAAATTATTTTCAACTAATTGCATAGAATTAATCCAGGGGTATTCTTTCTCGATATTTTTAGTATGCGACTACCAATGAAACAACACGGTTTTGAAGCAGATCAAACTTTTCGTTCAGAAGATATTAAAAAAATTCCATCAATTATTTTAGACATGAAATTGGAAAACGTTTTGAACGTTTTTACTTTGACTTTAAAAATATCTAATTTAAAAATAAACGAAATTTTTTGAAAACATATCACACACAAGCACATGCTCTTAGGAGTATTTTTATAAGTTCCTGCCCCTAATAACTCAGATCCACATTTTTTAATAAAGATTGTACCATTTTTTAAAAAGTTTGTCACTAAATGTTTGTGGGATTTCGCCCTGAATTTTCAAATGAAAAATGTAAACGGGCGGATTTTGGCAATCTGTCATAGCAGACAACAGGGAGTATAGAATGAGCGCAAAAAAATTGATTTCATTTATTTATGTTGTTCTGGGAAAATAAGTTTTAAAATCAGAGTTAACATTTTTTGGCGGTTTTTGAAAAATGTCAATCCGATCAAAAATTTTTCGAGGCCAGTATCTTCGACTCTAGTCAGTCAATTCTGATGAATTGAATATCCAGTGAGGCAGCTTCGTTTCACTAATCAAAAACAAAAATTAGCTTTAACATATTCCTACTGGATCCGAAAATATTCGCAAATATTTAAGTGTCCAAAATAGGACGCCCATCCCTGTAAGGTGACTCCAAAAGCACTTAAATTGATCCTGCTATAATTAGGCGCATTGCTAACTATGTATTTATTTAAAACATGGAACTAATTTAGCTAACATTAGACAAATATATTTTGAGAAACTATGTGTACCCATTGTATACTGTGGCATGTGGTGGTAAACCATGCCAATGCCATGGGATGGGAAAGTAGAATAAATTAATAAAATAGGGACTGAGATTGAATTAATTTGATAATATTGTGGATCTACGAGGGTGGATGCATTTGTGTTGGGATTTTAGTTTTCCTAGCAGTTTTAATGCCTCTTCTGAGAGGGCTAAACAAGTTTAACACGCTTCAAAACTCCACCAACTAACTTTAGTTTGCAGTTTTCCTCCCTATTCGTGAAAACCATATGATTGAATGCGAGTGAGTGAGAAATGAATTCAAGTCTTGGGAATGCCATCTACGATCTTGTGATGCAGAAGTGTTCTAAATCTGTACGCACCCATTGTCTTATTTTATCTAACTCTAAGTACTAAGTCTTGTGATATGCTCCAAAAAGAACGACATATTCCTCCTTCCTGCCAATTATAATTAAGAGCATTTTATACTTTTAGCAAATTCAGCAGCTAGCTCTTCTTTGCGCCATTTATCACCCCACTCTCCCTATGTGTAAGAGTTTGACAACCCTCTTTTAAGATTCCGTCTATCTCAAGGCCAAATTGATTTTTTTATTTCTCGAAATGGGTTCTTATTAAGTACCGTCCAGGCCTCTATAACTCAGGAACCACTGGACCGATTTCAAATCTGTTTGCACATATAGATGAGGAGCTTGTACAAAGGTGTTAACGCTGTATTCAGTTTGACCGGAAGTGACCTCCTTCGGGGGGTCACCTCTTGGGGTCCACGATTTTTATGACCGACAAAGTGAAAAATGACCTCTACAAAAGTTGCCCGTCTCATCCAAGGCATCAACTATTGGCATGGGGACGTGGTCCTCAGTCACTTCCTTCCGGATCGAACCCCGAAAAAACCGAATTCGGGGTGGAAAAAAGTTTTGTCCTAATTTTCCATGAACGTTATGATGCTCCGGAAGTCAGCCGTGACCTCTAACACACCGAAAAATTCGAATTCGGTTTTTTTCCCAAAACTCATCGGACGACATTGGGGATGACAAATATGAGTCCGCGGGTCATATTCGAAGCCCCAATTGACCAAAATCCGAAAAAACCGAATTCGGGATTTTCTCCAAAAACCACCAAATGACATCGGGGATGACAACTAAAAGTCCCCAGGTCATATTCCAAGCCGCCAAAGATCAGAATCCGAACAAACCGAATTCGGTTTTTCCATTAATTCAAAGTATCACTGACGGTACTTGGTTGCACCCACGGCCTGAGTCCGTTTTATTTAAATTCATCGCAATTCATTGCATCTGAGGCATTTAGGACTCCTGCCGTAGCACCACAACGGAATTAAAATTAATAAAATAAATATTGAGTGTAAACGAGTGTAACGGGGGAAGGGGTCAGATGATAGTGGTGGTTGTGGCTGTCATTTAAACTCGAACAACATGATGATGATGATATTCATCTTTCTTTTTGTTCCTCCAACAAACCTGTTTTAGCAAATTTTAGTCAAGGAAAGCTCTGCAGTAGCAATGCAATGGATGGGGATATTATTAAGTCCTAATGGTTAATGTCATCATGACTACCGAGTAAAGTTCACATACAGTGAAGTTGGGCTGGGTTCTATACGTTTGTTGGGTTATTTTGTGTTGTTTTAGTCCCTGGACTACAGTATGAGTTTCCATATGCTTATGAACTTACTACTGGTTTCTCAGGATCAATGCGGCAGGGGCAGGTGATAGCTCGGAATTAATTAGTATTTCTAAATCCTCTATAACAAACTAACAAGCCTCTTTTCTCTATGTTCCGATTTAGTAAAATCAAGGATTTCTGGATCATAAATTAAGAACTTGTATTATACATCATTATATAAACAGCGCGTCCTGGGAATAATTGTAACAATCAACATTTTAATTTCTCTCAGCTTTATGTACATGGGCCACTCCCTTTTATTTCTTGTAATAATTTTTAGCAAATTACAATTTAGATTAAAATTAGTCTTATACTCCAATGTATTTTGCCCCGTTCGTGTAGCGGTGGTCCGTTTCTAAGAATTGTAATCAGTGGACACTAACGGTAAAATTCACCATAGAATAATTGGCGAATAATTTATAAACATCTCCAAAAGACTGTTTTCCATCATGGATTATGAATTATCTTGCTTTGCAAAATCTCTCCTCAGATTCCATTATGAGGGCATGAGGGGTTAGTTTATTTTCTGAGGGGTTTTCTTTTTGGTGCATGCCCATAGTTACGTAGGTGTATTCGCATTATGTTAGTGTTGATTGCTAAAACAGACTTGACTTGTATTATGTGCATGCCAGAATGACCAATCACAATTTTAATGAATAATGATGATTTCGGTTGACTTGTCTTGTCTTTGTCTTTTGTATTTTCTGTTTGGGGACAGTTTGTGCTGTTTGTGATTTTGTTTAACGGAACTATGCGGTCCCTTAATTTATTCGGATTAAGTCACGTGGTCCAGTGCGGTCAGATGAACAATCAGAATAAATTCTATGCTTGAAGATGATGCGTTGGATTAATTAATCATTTGACAATTTACCGTCAAATTTGGCAAACTTGGCAAATTTATTTTAGTTCATTAATCAATTTGGCGATTTAATTATTCCAAAGATTGAAACAAGAAATATTAAGAGTTTGGGACTTAAGTTAAAGGAGTTGACGACACATTTATATTTTGTATCTCTTATAAAGGTTTTTATTTAAGTTTTTATCCCCATTTCTCTAGATTTCCCATTCCCTTTGTTCTCTCCTGCCTGACTTGTATTCTGTTCTGTGACGAGGTGGATTATTATTTGGGAACACAATCTGTAAAAGGGGAACTCACTCGGATGCTTCTGCTCAAGTCTCAAATGATAATACACAAAAACAAGATCAGAGAAAGAAACTTTTTTTTGAATTCCCCATTGTCCCTTTCCTCTATGTAGTTTTTCTGCAGTAAAACATACACACGTTATCGTCCGTTTGATTCCCTTCGCAAATCCTTCTTCGCCTTACAAAAGATGGTTTAGGAAAAAATGGTTTAACCTTGGGCAAGTGAGCCTAAATTCTAATTCCGATTCTCAAAACAATTGATTCCATCTTGAGTAGGGAAAAGGAGGAGGTGGCTCGGCTGGTGGCATATAATATTTAACAACCACACGTACATACGTACATTGCATGCCCAAAGACTCGCATTTCCACACTCGCCCATTTGGCACTTGAATTAATTTCTTGCTCTTAATTAAAAATTGACGAATAATTAATATACGCGGGTTTAGTTTGAAATGAGCTTTGGGGATAATGGAAATGTTGCATGCCCTATGTTTAGTTGGGGTAATATGCGTGCATTTAGCGTGATGAGAAATTAACATAATTTCCATTTTCAAGGTCCCTAGTGGATTCTCAACCCCTCTGTAATCTCAATCCATTGTTGTGTGATTTGGGAAGTCAAGGTGTGTAGCGTACTACCAACTCCGCCTTATATTCCTTCTTTACATTGTTCTCCTGTATTTTCAATGCAGGCGGTGTACTGGGGCATTTTCCCATTCAAAAACGGTTAATTTTCCATTAGAAATTATAATATAGCTTTATAAAATTTAATGAAGAATGTGTCCATCAAACCAAAGACTTTCCAAAGTTCGGTAACATCCAGGAGAACTTCAAAGGGAGTTTCCATTAATCTTCAGTTCGATTTCCCTTTTGTTACTTTTTCCCGCATGATGTGTCTTTGATGGCTTAACTTTTTAGCTGTATCCCCTTTCGCAAAAGATTTCTACGGTCGTCTTGCCTTGCCAAAAAATTAAAATGTGCGAAAAGTTTTAAATATGAGCGAGTGCTACGAGTCCTAATGCTGGTAGCGTTCTGAAAGAGATTCATAATATTAGGAAGGAGGAAAAAAAAAAGTTAAGGTCCTACCCAATAAAATTTGGAATGACATTCGCAGAGAGTATGTGTATACCTGATAGCTTATATAGCATTTTCTACGTCGGTATGTATAACCCCAAAATGCATGCTAAGCTTACGTTCGTTTCCTTTGCTCTTTTTATTTTTAGCTTTATGGATTTGGGGGTTTTACTTACCTGGCCTAAGAAAATCTTTGCCCGTTTTGTATGTAAAGTGGGCTAAAACTTGAGTTGGGAATAATAAGAATGGCACTCTACTTCTACTTGCAGACTCTCAGACGGAATGAGTTTATTGAACTTGACAGGGAAAGAACTCGAAAACAATGGAAGCGATAAAAGTTTTCTCTAAACCGAATTTAATTGGACAAAGGAATCAATTGTTGGAAATTGGTTTAGAACTTTACAAAACGCTGTTCCCCCGATTGAAGGCAGAAATGTGAAAATCTATAAACAATCACTTGGGTTTTGTATGAGCAGAATTAGTTTTATGTGGGAGTGCCCAATGCGTAGCCTTATTTTTAAGCTTGGGTTGAGCCCTGCAGGGCCCTTGTTGCTAAGGAAGGAAAGATGGGTAAGGGGAGAGATGATGACGTACTACTACGTTGTTTTCGTTTTGAAAAATTCCAACTTGGTTCTGGAAATGACAGGAAACGGCGTGAGTGATTTCGCTCGTACCAAAGTTAATAAACCCCTGATAACGATTATATTAAAATCTATGCTCTTTTACTATACTTTAGCCAATTCTTGTTAAATTGTAATTATGGACAAAGCCGGATCAATCTTGTTAATAGTGCTAGTAGTAGCATGAGTTAGCATGACCAGTATTTTGTAGGTTGTTGGAAGAAGATCAAATTGAGGAAATTGATATTGAAGCAGGTTGGTTTCATCTTGACTAATCTCTCGATCCCCCTTTTTCCTTTTGTTAAATCTTTTCCATTTCATATCTCTGCTTCTTCTGTTCTTTTCAAAATGAAAATGGAGAGGATTCGAGGGGGAAATCTCCCTTCAACCCATCACACCCCACCATTATTCCTCACTCCAACTATATTGGGCAACTCGTGTTATGATACTTTTCCTCCTCGTACAAATTTTACCAACTAAAACTCCTGTGTAACTAAAAAATAAGCAATAGAGGAGGGAATAATGTGCAAATAAGCTATGGAAATAGGCATGGAAAAGTGCTCCACTTTTGAAGATTATCCTCAAAATTCTATCTGATGAGGATAACAAGACCGGAAGTGGTGGTGTTGGTGGTTGTGGGAATTTATTTAGAAAAAACTAAGATGGGATGGTAAAATTTGTAAATTAGTGATTGAATGCGTGTGATCTTGAAATGAATTAGGAGAATAGAGGGAGAGATAGGAGAGATACAAACAATGGAATTATAATAAATGACAGTTTTTGGTTCCGGGAAGGGACTAGGACCGGAGCAAGGGAAAGCAAGGGGGAAGTGAAAGAAAATATCGATTGCCCATGTATCTTTTGGGTTTAACTTTGCACTACTCCTTGTCACGTTTTGCTCGCATTCCCGGGATAAAAGTAATGAAATGGTAGAATGGGCTTTAGTAAGGGGAAACGAAAAGTTTACATTCGGGAGATAAAATAACATAAAACGATTCTTTTTTTTCCTTTCGTCTTCTATCCATTCTATCTTTCCATCCCTCTTGCCTTCTTGCCTCTACCCGTCCTTGCCTATCGCCCTGGGAAATGGATTTAAAAAGTCTCGTTTGACTACTCGATTGGATGAGACTGAATGAAATTGAAATCCAATCATATCCTAAAAATAAATACATAAAAAATTAAGGACTAGATTACCCCAATTTCTAGGAAGTAGGTTGTTTTACTTATAGCCACCTCGTTTTTGCATCCAGGTGATTTAATTTTAAATTGGAGGTCAAATTTATACTAAAATTATTATTGAATTGGATGAAGATTTTTAGCAAGTGGTGTTGAAATCGTAATACGTGATACTTGGGAATGGTGATTTCAAATCCGGTCGGAAGGAGGAAGCGCATCATTAAGCATCAATGAATTTCTTTTGTTAAAGTTAGCAGGAGAAATTTTTCTTATCGGAGGAAATCGATAAAGCGTTTTTAGTGTGTCGAAGAACCGCGGCCGCCATGGTACTTTTATTCAATCAATAGAGGCCATCATACATTTCTTACCAGAGAAATTCATAATTTGGGATTTTAAAAATTGTAATTTTGAATCATATTGGTATTGGTGATTTTTAATTAAAAATTGCCGGATGCTTGAAAAATTATTTAATTGTTCTTTTCATTTTCTTTTCAGTTTTTTGGATGCCTAGGACATCACGGGCCCTACTCCTTTTATAAGAATGTAAAAATCGACGGGAGAGTACTCGGACTCTCAGCATTCTTTCCAGTCCGAATTTTTCCAGACAATGCAATGTTTAGTATTGCAGAAGTTCAGTTACTTTGGTCAGACCGTGCTGAGAATTTTGTGAGTCTACGCCTTTACTTTCTACCTGAGAACACTCCGGAGGGACGCCTTCGACACCATGGAGAGGTAAGGAGAAGTCATCCAATTTCATATTAACACCCAAGTACTGTGGAATTATTACTGTGGAATTGGAATTTATTGTAGTGATTAGATAATATAAACGAAGGCGTTTGATCCCCAATTCCCTAATTCGCTTCCATATTCCATTCAATTATGCAATAGAAGAATAGTTGGGTTGGGAAAAGTTCCATTTTGTGCTCGGCATAGTGACTGGGATGAGGAAATTTTTATTGTCGTACAAATTGGGCTGTGCTTTTTTCTTTTTTTTTTTTTTAATAGAATTTTAATATCCATTCCCGTAGTCGCCAGTTTGACTGTTTTCATTAGTTTTTAGAAGGAAAAAAATGATGGAAATGGTAAGCTTTTATAGATATGCTGGTCGCCTGCTTTGTCACGCAATGCGTCTCTCTCGATTCTTAAACCCCGTGCCCGTATGTCATTTTAAAGTTGTGCATACTTTTAGCAAATGTGGGTGGAGAGGCAGGAAAACAGGGTCTGATGGAGGTCATGGTGGCACTTGGCAGAATTTATTAAATACAATTTGCAGCAGGGGAGGAGTGTTACTAATTAAAGTTTCATAAATGCTCCAATTGGACTCCGAATGATTCAGTAGCATGTACAGATGGATTTTAAATGTGGATTTCCATAATATAATATAATTACAGGGGGTTTGTATATGTGAATGTGTACAGTGCATAAAGCATAGGAGATGTGATGTAATGGGATCTTCTTTCTAGTCAAAAGTTACCTCATGGTGAGATTAGAAAGGAGAGGAACAGGCAGATGTGGTGCTCCTGCCTCTTTTCCATTGTTAGATTACAGACAGGTTTGTATTAAAGTCCGTATTATCATTTTACAATATACCATGCATATGCGTACACGTATACCACCACCACCATCTTAAATGTATGGTTTATAGTATTTTCGTCTGTACTCTCATACCGAGAAGGACATGGACTTACGTCCGTCTGTCAGCCTGCCTGTCAATATTCTGAAACAAATCGTGAGTGCTTATTTTAGTGGGATGGTTGTTGATTATTTGACATGTAAAATTCCTAGAGCTAGATATTAAACTCGGGTTGGTACCCACAAACGCACTTGCACTTGGGTGCCTCTTCATACCCTACTCCTAGAATGTTTTGCAATGCGTTAAAGAGTTGAAAGGGAAGTTGGACACCAGAAATCGGAATTTGGAAATAGGAGCGGAGGGAAATGTTAATTTAATTTGTCTGAAATGTGTTCACCTTTTTACTTTCACTTTCAGTGCATAAAGGGAAGGCGGTTAGGACTTACTTGACAGCTTTTATTCTCATGAACTAATTCAGCCGCACTCATCCTCCATTACCTTCTTAATAAAATCGATTGTGAGAAGTGGATCTTCTTCTGGCTGTCTGTTGTTGTTGTTGTTGTTGTTGTAAGGAGGGGGGTACAAAGGTCATCATCATCGTTATCATACTAAAACTACACTTAAGGGGACCTGTACAATATAATTCAGTCCGTAACAATAGGTTGCATTGTATAATTCCACATTTTAATTACTCCAACTCTATTTTGGGTTAAAATTAATAGTGTTCAAGGGCATTTCTTTGCTTTACAATTTCTTTGTCTATTTAATAACTTCTGGAGGGTTTGAAGGATTTGAGTTAAGATTTCATGCAAATGAGGCTGCCTGCGTGCCATTCTTCCAGATTTGTATTTGGATTAATAAAGAAAGAAGGCCTGCTTCCATCCTTCATTGCCCATTAGTTTAGAAAATGAATTCAAAGGGAGGAGGGAATTGAGGAAGAAAGTTTAAATATGAAGGGAAGAAGTGGGGAATGCATTTTACAGGGAGAGAGGTTTAACATTAATAGTTTCTTACATCCTTTGAATCCAGTAGTAGTGGTAGTCCAATGTCGTTAGGCAGATCGATTTTTTTAGCTTCAAAGCAGAGGTTAAAACCAGCACGATGGGGTCTGTCCGGGGTCTTTATGTCGTAGGCATTTTTTGGCGTAGGAAGGAAATCTCAAAAGGACAAATTAGTCTCCATTTCCCGGGGATGAGGAATTAATTTTCAACCATCACTAAATAATTGTAATCTTAAGAAATATTTTGTGCTTTCTTTTAGAAGTTAAAATTTTGTGCGGATTAGTCATAATTCCAACGGAAACGCCAAAACGTTAGCGTTACCTGACGGAAACAAATCATGGTCTCGTGAGTCATGTTTCATATAAATTTTGCATGGTAGAGGTGTGGATTCTGCCCGTATGAACACATGGGGTTGTGTAAGTGTGTAATTAATTAATTTAGTGCTGTTTTTAATTTGTATTTCGGTTAACTTATCACGGAGAGGAAAACGGGGAAAAAAGTAAGGGGAAAGAGAAAGGAAATTAAAATGTCAGAGTCCCGAATTCATTTTCCTTTGTTGTGTAAGAAGATCAAGGCCTTTGGACCTTACTGCTGTTGGGGATGGATGACGTGAAGAAAGATGGGGAATGGACTTGATGGGATGCAATTATAAAGGGAAAACAGCGGCACAAGAGACTTCTGCTTGTTTCCTAGAATTCATCCTCCTAGCATTCCATTCCGCTCCTAGCCTCTTTCTTTGGTGTAATTTTGAGAAGAAGGATTTGAAATTGGGAATCTTTTACTTGTCTTTCCTTCCAAGATGCGTTTTAGACAAACAGTTGAGTTAACTTAGGTTTAGTTTTCGGTGGGGTGTTTCTAGGAGAAAAATAAATCCATTCCTCCTCGCTTTCTTTCCTTTCATTTCCTCCAGCATCCAGAGTTAAATAATGGATTCATTTAATTATTTTCTAATTTTTGGCTTTACTTTGTGAACGGGATTTAACTTTTTACAAATTTAGTTTTTCATTTTGCTTTGTTTTCAAAATGGCCAATAATATGAGCAGAGAGAGAGTGTGTGCTGATTTTTCCATAGCAAGGGGTAAATTACCATTTTATGAGCATACACCCACCCAATCCTTTTTTCATCTTTCTTCCCATTGTCTCCTTCCTCAATTTTATTCCCAGCAAACGGGGATTCATTGGTAGAAGGGAGGGGAAGGCAGCCGAGATTTGGAGATGAGATGCTGGCAGTGATGAGTTGATGGGGAGGGCAGGAAAGTACCGCTCTCTGAGACCTTGCATCATTTATTGAATCTTCGAAGATTCTTTATAATCTTGTCATGTTTTTAGAAAAACTTAAGAAGCGCCTTTTTGGAAATTAGTAAAGGATGACAAGAAAAGCTGAAACCCTTTGTCTAATTTTAACATCGATTATTCGACGGGTAATCCAAATTATGAGAAGGTTAAACTTTTTAGTCGTCTAAAATTTACGTCCCAAATTGAAATTCGAACTTTGGTAATTGTGAGTTTTTAATTAATATTCCGCTTGTTTCAAGTTTCCAGCTGCGTTTCTCATTTCCCATTTACATATTCGCATGTTCCCTCCTAATAACGCTGGCTGGCTGATGATGAAAGTTCAGTTCCCCCTTCCTTCCTTCCTTTTAACATAATTTTCCATAATGAAAATATACGAATTGGGCGTTTAGTTGTATGGACATTTCCATGGAGAACTACATTAGAAACAAGGGGAGGGAGGGAGGTGAATAGACTTTTGAATTAGTAGTAAACTGCTTCTTAAATTCAGCAGGATTAGTCGGTTTGAAGGTTAGATGGGGTTTGGTTTTAAAAAATTATACAACATCTACCACTCTTTTTCATTTCCTCCACTAGATTTCTCTGTATCAATTTACCGAATAAGAAATGAGAAAAGTTTGTGTCTGTTGGGGCTTTTGGGAAGATCGATACATGGTGGGAGCAAGAATATCAACTTTTCTGTTGAACCTTCATAGTTGATACCCCCACCACCGCCAGTATTCCTAGCAGGGCATTTCAGAAACTTAAGTTCAAGTCAACGCATAGAGCATAACAAACGCAAAGGAACAGAAGACATGGGGAAGGGTAAAATTTATTATGGAGGTTCTCTGAAATTGGAGGTGGTGGTGGTGGTGGTGGTACAGTAGTGGGTCCTTTTACTTTTAAACTTTGTTAGACTCGTTCAACGGTTTTTTTTTCATTTTATTTTTTATTTTGGAAAAATGTTTCCTCCATGTGCCAAAAACAACGTAGGGAGAAAGTTTTCTTTTCAAAGTGGAGGGAGGAGTGAAAACAAAGGAAATTTTTTTTTGATTATGAAACGCGGAGGATGACTGGCAAGGCACGGGTACTTTCTCCATCATGTCCTCCATATGGAAAGGAGTTAGCAGGATGGGTGTATTTTGTGGTCACGTGACATGGAGATTAAGATGCCGCTTTTGAACTGTCATTTAATCTATGATTCTATGGAAGTGATGCTGGATGGTACTGGACTAAAATCCATAGTAAATGAGGTTGCATACTGCAAGTTGCATACTGCAAGTCTGGAGATGAGGTTACGCAATGATGGAAGGGGAAGAAGGATGATGCATTGCTTGGCTCAAGAGGACTTTCTAGTTGTCTTGTCTTGTCTATAAAATTGATAGGGACAGAAGTGGTGGAAAAGGGAGATGGAATTGGCATCTCTGAGAGCAAGATTGTATGAAGACATTCGTGTCATTGTTTTGGGAGAATACTGGATTGTTCATTTTGAAATTTGGACCGAAATTAATTTATTTTAAAAACTATTGTGAGTAATGCCCCTATTAACTATGGGATTTTGAACTGTTGGGAAGGTTTGTTTGGTGAAAAGTTGACGGACACTGTAAAGTGTATGAAAGGAATAGTAAGTGTGTCATCTACCGATGGGAATAAAGTGCAATTCTAATTTCTAATTTAATTTAATAAAGTGTAACTTCATGTATTCATGTTGGATGAATAATTGATCCTATGTAGCCATCGAGAAATTAAAGTGGAGATGAAGTGCAGGTAGGGGATTGTAGTCACGCTTCCCCTTTTGTTATCCAACACTCAATCAGGTAGTATTATGTGTCGATAAATGTAATTGGTTAATTCTCAATTAAAATAAAAAATAAAAAATTAAACATTTTAGAACCAAATGTGTGAAAAAATTTCTGTCGATCTTAAGTGTAAGCAAGAACCCTAGAACTTTCCCCTCCTCCTGTTGAAGTGTTTGGATGATTAATTCAAGTCAAGGTTTGTGAATCGTGTGTTAAATGACTTTTGGAAAGCCTCTGGTACTTCGTTTAGAATAAGAGTAAGGAAAAGTTTGTGGGTAAAAAGTCTCCGGCGTAAAATGGTGCAACGCGTGGCTTTTGGACCTGATTGGATAGTATGAGACTAATTAGTTTATAATTAAGACGCTTTAATTGTTACTTTGATGTTTTTAGACTCCCAAACTATCCCCTCATTTAAAGTAAGTGGTGTTGAACTCATATTGACACTATCACATCCATTGTTCCAGTTTAGATGGATTCTGTGTGGTTATAAGCGTAATAAGGTGATGGGCATGGTATGATGGAATCCGCCATTGTGCTTAGATTGAAAAGGTACAATCGGCCAGGCGTCAATTCCTTGACATTGACAAGTCCTGCATTAAAATTCAGAATGCTCATGTTGCCTATTTCGGAAATGATAATTGTTCGCATTGATTTATTTTTTGGTATAAATAACTTTTCCCCTTTGTCAATTTTTTGTGATTTCAATTCCCAATTTCGTATAATAGTCCTAAGCCTAAAAGTGATGAGGATGGTGAGTAAGGTAGTAGTGTGGCGTGGGTCTATGTCTGATTCCTGATGCCAAATTGCTGAACATTGTGAAGTTACGTTTAAAGAAAGAAGAAGAAGAAGAGTTGAAGACCTTCAAAAAAGTGGACCTTGAGTTCCATAGTAAACAATGGACAAGGAGTGAGGCAGAGATTCACAATGTCAATTATACAAGAAGGAAATCGTAGTAATTAGCCTCAATTCAAGTCATTGTCAGCAAATAAAATGAAGATTTAGAATTATAAAAATGCCAACTTTCTTTAAGTATTTTTTACATTTTTACATCTCAGTTTAAAATTTAATACTTAATTGATGCTATAGGTCTTTGAGGGCATGTAATTTGATTCAAATCACCGAAACTTTATTGGATTTTACAAAGTCGGAATTTCCAAGGAATTCCGGTTGGCATTAGCTTTGTGAAAGTTGTTGGTTGAAGAAAGTAAGTAAAAGCGGAGAAAGTCTTCTTCTTCTTCGTCTTCAGTGGCATTAACTTGGCATCCAAGATTCTTCCGTTTCACTCCTAATCGATACACATTCAAAATTTTTAGTAGACGACGTCAGATGGGAACAACGGTGGAAGTGTTTGGCTGTAGTTAAGCTCTTAACTTTTCTTAGCAGGAAACAAAGTTGACAAAAGTTGGACCGCCAACGCCCGCCCCTATCATGGTCATGGCTTATTGATGGAAACTTAACAGCGCTGTTTCTTCAAAGAAGTTGGGGACGCTTTTTATTACAACTCTCCACTGCTTACCCAAGATGAAAACATGTATAAAATTGACCATATGACCCAGGTGACCTAAGCCCCGTGTAGTAGATTCAATTAAGCATCGGGATTTAATTAGGAAAGTTGAGTTATTTCTAGGATATCAGAAGCTTAAGCCTCCAATTGTTTTCCTCTGACATGGTCTCTGATGAGTCACGGCGTCACAGGATCCGCATGTCGCCAGACACAGACGAGATCGGTCCTTTTTCTTTATTTATGAAAGGTCGCATTTTTAAGCGATTTAGCACTTTCGGGCTAAATTGGTGCCTTTGCCTTCGTCTGACGAATGCAGTTTAGTGAAAACTTTCTGTTGGGATTGGGAATGGGATGGGATCGATTCTTTTCATTTTCGGTAAAAAAAAAATGTGTTCGCGGTTAACTGACCTCTTTTCCAGCCCAAAGTTCAACTCTGCCAAGTACCCTCAAATGTGGTGGAAAATTAAAGGAGCTGTAACAAGTTTCCGCTATTTCCGATAAGTCGGTATGTTTGTGTTGTATTTGTTGAGTAGATAGGTTATCAGGGACTGAAAAGTGACTTTGTATGAAAGGATAATAATGACTTGAGGATTAATGGATTGAATCTGGATCATTGCAATGTCAAGAACGGAAGGGCATTTGGGGGGATGAGGGGATTTTAATTTGGTGACATGGGATATGTCAACTTGCGTGGGAAATAACAACAAAGGATCCACATCGTCATCAGTGTCACTGCAGCAGCGTCCTCATTTTGAACTTGTTTTGGTGTTTATACGCTTCCTTTTTCGTCTTGTCTTGCGTCTTGTCTAAATTCCGAAAGTGAGTCAGGAGATGCAAACATAATTCTTTCTTTGGGTATTGTTTGAGGATTTCCGATGATGAGTAAAAGGAGCTTATGAGATTAATAATAATAAATTATTATTGTTTTGTTTGTATAGGATGAAGTCATTGCTCTCCAGGACAAAGTGATTATAAGGGCATCGGATCTGAGTTCCTGGTTGGTTGACGAGTCAGAATGGGACTGGGGGTATGTTCTACCTCATGTCACCACTTCAACAGTCACCAAGGACTCATCACCACTGACCCCGCCAGCAGAACACGCCAAGAGAGCCTTGTCAACTGATAAATTTATAAAAACTGAAAAGAATCGTGATATTTCCGAAATTGGTAAGGATATGGATATATCTCTTTCCATTTTTTTCTGTTTTTATTTGTTCAGTTTATTGGTTGGGTGATTAAAATGGAATCCCGATTTTAGGTGACTTTCACATGTCTCCTATTTTGATAGAAAATGGTTCGTTGTTCGTTCGTTTGTCAGATTTACATGTGTAGGAAGAAAGGCTGGCAGGGTTTCTTGTCTTGTCTCGGTTCCTTCCTCCTACTACTGCCGCCGGTCTCACTGGTAGGACATTCTAAATAATTGTTTTTTTTATTGTACAGGGTTAAGTCGGGTCGTGGTGTTGAACTATCAGCGCTACGTCCGAGTCCGTACGCTGCTAAAGCGACTGGAGGGTACGGAGGACATGAGTAATTGGTTATCGGATCCGTTTGTACTAGCCCTCGGTGGACTCAACAACATTGGACCACACTGTCGTCTCCTCTTTTCAAAAGAAGTCTTTGATTATCCAGAACTAGAAGACCACGAGCTACTCTGCAATCATTTGGGTAAGAACTTTATAGTAGTGTGTTTCTTCTAAAAAGTAAAAAGTTAGTTACGTTTCATGTCAATGGACGCATAAGTTGTGAAAGGCATGGCATTTAGTTGGCAGTGGGCATGAAAAGGACCTCGTACTAATTCCCACCCCCACCCAGAGACTCAGTCAGAAGTCCTCGTGGGACGTGTGTGAACTTGAGTCATTTTTTAAACCCTAGTATTGTTATTTTAATCCTGGTGGTATTTGTGGGATAATTCGTAGTTTTGGTAAGGTTAAGGTCAATGGTCATTTTCCTATTTGAGGTGCAGAATGAGACAGTTGAGTTTGAGTGCAGTTGTCGTTCCTCGTTTCTTCCTTAATGTTATTTTGTTGAGAATAATTGATGGATTAGAATTTATTATTATCCCTCCATTCATTCGGACTAGGCGCCTTTTTAAAGAGATAGAACAATAGAATTATTGCATAAGAAAGGGGAAGAAAGGTACGTGGGCAGTTCAGTTGAAATGCCATTCACCACCAAATTCCTTTCAATCACTCGTCCCTCATTATCCATCCTTTTCCTTCCTAAATAACTCAGTTAGTTGTTCAATTATGAAATATTAATTGAATTCTTTTTCCCACAGCACCCAAACTTAAAGGAAGGCCGAGGAAGCGGAAACGAAAGCGGAATCGCTCTGTTGGTTCCGATTCCAACAAGTCATCTTCATCTGCCACTAGCGCTTGCTCCTCTGAGGTAATTGTCCAAAGCTTTTCATTATTGATTCTTAGTCAAATCAATTGAATTATTAATAAACGACAAATTCATTTCTTCCAACAGGTCATCAAGAAACCACTCAATGGAATTATAATCATTCCAGTCTGTCCATTGGAACTTGAGGAAAAACCAGAAGTCCACTGTGAAAGTCCAAACTATGTGGGCTCCGAACAGAGTCAACCGGAATCACCTGTAGAGAAATTTTCAAGTGGGAAGACTGAAACACCGTTCGATGAACCAACTACTGCTGAAAGTGGTGGTCCAATTGAAAGCAAAATTGAGCCGTTGTCGATTACCTCAGGTGTGGATAGTGTGATTGCCGAGCCTCCTAAAAACGGCCAGTTTCACTACCAGAAATCTATAAAACGAAAAGGGAGTCGACTGAACCAGAAGTTGTCTCCAGAAGAAGTCGTCACCCGAGCAGTAGAACCAAAGATCGAGTTGGAATCAACAACCATCAAGGTAACCTCCTCCCCTCCTCCCGTGACCACACGACTTCCCGTATCAACTTCCCCACACCCGTCTGCACCCGGCGTCAACAACAAGAAGGACTCGGAACCTTGTCACACCTCGACGTCACCGATTGTAGAGCTGCTGGAGCCCTCCCTGGTCGAATTGGCAGAGAAGTTGGAAAAATCAAACGCACTCCACATCCTACCGATACGTCCGTCAGTGATTACGAAGAAGCAAGACCAATCTTCGTGTGACATGGAGTCATCAAACAACAACGGTCCTTCCCCAACACCTTCGAAGAAAGCTCGGACGGATCCTCCCAAACACAGCATTCCCCTTTCAGTAACTGTGAGTGAAGTCACATTCCGTCCAAGGAAAGGAAGTTATTCCAAAATTGGAGCAACTAGTGTTCCCCAACGCTGTGTGAGTCCGGAAATTTACTTGGGAGAGTCAAGCAGACCAAAGCCCACCCCTGTAGCCCCTGTTGCCTCCCTTAAGAGTTTACCCGCATCCTGGAATAAGGCAAGTGTGACGCTTCCCGCTATTCAAGAGTCCAATAGAAACATTCAGCCGGCACATCAAGGCTCTCTGACCTCTGCGTCCTCCAATTCCAAAATAAGCACCCAGGAGTCCTCACACGAAAGGACAACACTGTCAATCACTGCAATTGAGACTGACGCATGGAGGAAAAATGTAAGCTTCGCCATTCAATCATTCTTAAATATTTAAATTCAGTGTTAATTTTAATTTAACAAACCAATAATCTCCTCCTTTCCAGGCGGTTTATCCAATGGCGTGGGGCTCTCCGTCACCCTTTCTACCCACGAGGAGAATTTATGGTGACCCATCACATAAAGTCCTGCTGGCCATGTCACGCCCTAAGCAACAATCAAATGCTACGCCACGCTCCAACGGAATTCCCTACCCCCATACTGAAATTGAGGGAGCGCTGGATTTCAGCTTGAAGCGTCGCATGCTGAGCTCAGATTCCGCCTTTCAGTCGCCATCACAAACTCCTATTGTCGATTCGAATTTGGATGGGGAATGCTTGGATCTCAGTCTTCACAAGTCTCAACCCTCCTCCAGACCAGTTTATCATGCTATTTCTGACATTCCGCCGCCACGTGCCGCCAACAATCAGGGACTTCGACTTACTTCCGAGGTCACACTCTTCCCACAGCAAACGCAGAAGATTTCCCGCCTCGCTGCCCCACAAAGCCAGGGGAAACGAGCCGATAAGGTCAAAACACCTCAGAACGATAAACTCGGCTACAGCAGTCCTGGATCCCAGCCCCACCATCTTGATACGAACAACTTTCCAAACTCAGCTATCCCAGCTAGTCGTCAACAACGTCACTTGCCGAATGAAGCCTCTTACCAAGTTAGATCCAACAGTGCTAACAACTACAATCAATTCAATCCAAATCCCAGCGTCTGGAAAACCACTATCCCAACTTCCGCGGTTTCAACGCCTGGAGTTGGTCATGGGAACTCCTACTCTTCTTCAGCTGTTCGAACTAAAAGCCCGCGAGACTCCCTCCCAGTCCCCAACCGTTCTCTCAACAATCATCACAGTAACAAGCAGCCCAAGTCCAGCAGGACTCCGTCTCAATCCCCAGTGATTCTGGATCAACGGTTGCCGCCGTCAGTGTATGCATCCGTGAGCCCGCCAAAGCAAAGTCCAAGTCATTCCGGAAGGGTACTGCCACCAGCGTCACCATTGGCCAATCATCACCAGCAGCAGCGCTATCCATCCGACGATGCCCGTGAGCGGAATCGGAGTCTCAACTTGGATCAGTTTGCGGCGGCTTCTCCCTTTGGAAATTTCGTCCTTCCCACCCCACCACCGGTCTTCCCATATTCCTATGCCAATTTGGATCCTTCATTTTTCTCCTCACCTTTTGGGAGTCCATTTGCACTGAATCCGAACCTTATGAGATTACCACCAGGGGCCATGGAGTCACTTCAGATGGCCTACATGCAGCAGGGCATGTCACCGCACCTGACCAACTGGGGACCACCAGGAAAAGATCCACGAAATGGGAGTCAAAAGTAGGAACGAGCATCTTTATAGGCACCAGAAAGGTTTATACAAAGTTCTCTAAATCCAGCAGCGCAGCGGTTTGCCAGCTTATCCAATCGCTCTACTTCTTTCTTATTCTCTTTTTAAGTATTTTATTTTTATTTCCTGCTTTGGTTTTCTTAAGCATCGTGTCAGCCTTTCTACACATTTCATCAAGAGATTCCAGGAATCCCACCCCTTGTTTTTGTTTTGTTTGTTTTTCTTTTGTTTTTGGTATTCAGAGTCTTATTACGTACACTCTTCCACTCCTAATTTTCATTACAGAAGCTTCAATAAGTTAGCAAACAAGTTTCATTCAGAATAATTTTTACAAGAGGAACAAGTTGGCCACCTCCACAAATTAAGGGCTAACTGAAACTGGAAAAACTCGAGGTTTAGATTGTTGAATTACTATTTTGGAACAAATCACCCCCATTGACCTACAAAAAGGCAGTGGTGGTGATGAGCTATACTTTACCAAAAAAATATTAGTAGATAAAAATATATTGTCATTTAATAATATAGTTTGTCATTATCTCCCACGAATAAATTATACTTCGAAAACAACAAAAACCCGGGAACCAAATCCGAAAGTACAAGTGCAGTTGGTGTGACCTTGTTTATTGAGACTAAAAATGTCTAGTGTGCAGGTGCACCCAAATAACGTTAAGAATTATCTTTAATTTTTCGAGTTAAAAGGTCATATGAAATACTTGCGATTTAAAATGTCAATTAAGTAAGCGATAGTAAATTCTTTTTATTTACAATTTGGTCGTAGTGGTTAGGTCGTCTTGACTGGATGTCCTATATACTGGAAATTCATCCACTCCGGATGTCAAGGGTGGACCATGTCAAGTCTACTAAAAAGTAATTTGGCGAGCCTCGGCTGGATTTTGTTCTCCAGGACAGTAAGGGCACTTCAGCCTACGGGGTCAATTACAGTTAAAATAAGTACATTTCTCATAGTCAGCCATGTGAAAGGTCACTCACTTGTTCCCAGAGGCCAACTTATGCAGGGCTTCTCTGGATATGACGTGACCACAGGTCAGTCTCATTGGGGGATTCGTCTCAGACGCTTGCTGGCGCAAGATTGGGCAGGCAAAGATTGAATGGTAGTGGAATTCCTTGCCTAGGTAGATTTCGATCTGAAAAAGAAGGAAAAGTGTTGTATTTACTAACTAACTAGCTAACTAAATAACCAGTGTACGTAACTGGAATGCATTGTAAAGAGGAATCAAGGGTCAACGTACCGGTAGTTCATCCTTCCCCGTCCAAATGTTGGTCACCTGACGAGCCTGCATCACTTGGCAAATGTTCAATAGAGCCGGAAGAGCAATACAACCTGCCTGGAAACTGTTTCCACCGGAATTAATGAATCTTTCTTAATATGAATCTTAATGTCATGGATGAATTACCAGACAGCTAGTGGTGAGTCCACAGATAGACCCAGCCGGGCACATGCGTCCTTGAGGAAAGTCTCTCTTATGTCATCCCATATCGAAGAGTCAAACAGGTAGGAGTACGGGGAGTTCTCAATATCTCCAGGTATATACAACAGGGAACCCATGAGGGCTTGGATCTCTATGGAAAAAAAAAGAGTAATCAGTGTTGTTTTCATTCCGAAGTTATGCTAATAAAAGGGAATAGTGGATAGCCTCTGATTTTTTCCAGATTGTGGTCACTCGCTTTACCTTTTTCATGTTTGGACACGAATTGACAAAAATTCTCTCGAGCGTAATGAATTGCCTCCGCTTGGTAGGTCGGCCCTTTTTTGATTAAATCAATGAATGCCAGTCGATGGAGTTTGAATTCTAAACTGGATCCTTGGGCATTCAGGGCTTGGTGATTTTCCAGCGCCCATTTGAGCGCTAAATCTAATCGCCTTGCAGCTAATGAGTCAAGAATCCGATGCAGTTCAACGAATGGCTCCTTGTACTTGGGTTCCAAACTCAATCCTGACTCCTGGAAAATAAACTAGGCATTATCATCAACTGATTTCTTTAACTAATTGAACTTGAGAGGGAAGTAAGGTATACCTGACAGAGAGCTTCACCAATGTCTAGTAATCCTTGTCGATACAAATGCTGGCAGACGACTTGCGTCAAAATTTGAGCACGTTCGCCAGAGAAGATCCCATCTCGTGTGATTGTACCAAAGTCGGCATTAAAATTCTGTTAGATTACACACCAAATTAAGAAGGAATTGGGGATTATAATGTTGTGCATAAGTAACAAGCTCATTCTTACCCTGTCAATTGTCTTTCCAACTTTGGAAACGGTGGTATGAAGGTCTCGATGATCCGTGGCTAGCCTTCCAACCAAGTCTCGAGCTCTGTTTAGCGTCTCAAACACAATGCCGGATTGGCCAGATGATAGGACATACTTTTCATCTACCACTGCAAAAGGGGCAACAGAACAGTTTAGAAACTGAAAAATGTTTTGACAACGCCCATTCTGCTCTTTCAGTCAATGGTTAATTGTACTCAATTTTGTTAATACTTACCGTCACCGTATTCTTTTTTGAGTTCATTTATATGCTCGCATAGTTTGTCTACTTCTGTATTGAAAATCCCTTGTACGTTTTTGATGTTGTTCGTGACCCGATCGACGTCTCGTTCCACGGCATCACAACCTTCCATTCCTTCCTCGGTTTCTGTTGGGTACGCCCCCTCAAAGGCAAGGGTCACGGTGACTTGACTCGGTAACAGTAGAGAAACTGAAGAATCAAAACCAGCATCAATCAATTGCATCAATAATGTTGCTGAACAAAGGAATTTAATAAAAAGAAATCAAACTTCAGGGCTTGGCTTGGCATTGGCTTACCTTAGTGTTTCACTCCCACTTTATGTCAGCTAATAAGTCATGTCGATAAGGGAAAGACGCAGAAGTTTTCCAAACCCAACAAAGAGTAATTGATTGACAGCTGATTGAATAACAAAAATTTTGATTACTGATTGACCTCTTTCAATTCTTTCCAGAATTTCCCAGTGAAGCGGGGTCTCATGGAGGTCAACTCCTCAGGCACCCCAATTCCTGTACCAAAGCAAGTACAACTAAATTAGTATTCCATAATTAATTAACTTAAATTACCAAATATATTCTGAGCCAATTTTCTTCAAATTGTACATCGTTACATGAGATAAATTCCAATTCTATCAAGCTAAACAATCCTAACAGCGAATTAATCATAAAAAACATACAAAATCCCACAACTGAAAACAAAAGAACAGGGCTGACAATGTATACATTATAATTTAATTTACCTTCCTTCCAATGTATGACCTCATAATATTATTGTAGCGTTTTAAAACATAATTGGACCGCATTCTGTTGTTTCAAATTTCTAACCTTTCTGCCAACTTAGTATTTAAATCTTGAATAACTATTGGTCGGATACAGAATGGAAGCGAATACTTGATGGTAGTAACACTATGGGTCATTTGGGGGTTAAAGGTCAAGTGTGAATGTGAGAGGGTATTGCGGTGGTAGGTAGGTCTAAGCCTCCATTTGCCTTGGAGCAAAAAAGGTTGAAGCTCCATAGTCCATAGCACATACATTAGGGTTATTTTTGACTGCCCGCCCCTCGATCGCATCCTCTTTTGCTCTGAATTTCCATAAATCCTTCATCCTCAGGTAAGGTAGACTCCAAATCACAATCAACATCAACTCTGCCCATTAATATTACAGGGCCAACAACCTCTATCTAAATTCAATTAACGAGGTCCAGAGGAAGTGTGACCTCTTCACTACTCGATAAAATGTAAGTAAGTGCAGAATTAATTGTTCTAGTTATTTAGATTCGTAGATTTGTAATTGAGAATGGGGGAGCCAAGTGTAGGTTGAGTCATCCCCTGTCGGCAAATTCTCTATTCAAGTGTGTGTGTAGTTTTTTGAAGAGTAAAGTCTACTACTGTTTATGAAACCTCAAATATATCCCATGTATCCCATGTACTCTTCTGTTTTTTTTTCTGTCTGTCTATATCAAAAGAACTTCTTTTCCTTTTAGTGGGAATAAACTGACAGTGTCCTCAAGAGATCATGGTATTAGTAAAAAGTGGTAGGAAATCTAACCAAAACAATTAAAAATTGACAAGGATAAACACGTTGTTGGAGAGGGGTTAGTTAGTATAACCTAAAGGTCACAACTATCATTCTCCTTTTCTGTATTTTGTTTCAAAGTGTTCAAGACAGTTAATGACAGTTCAAGTATTTCACCTTGGACACTATTGGAAATTGGTTCGCTACACCGGGTTTTTGGACTGGATTTATAATCACCTTCACCTTTGACCGGATTTGGTCCAATGACTACTTGGAGAGGAATGCTCATCCACAATAGTTCCACTCTTTCTCAGCAAGATACTAGGGTAAACCCCTTTAAGTGTCACCGGTGACCGGTGGGAGGAAGCAAGAAAGTGATGAGCTAAGCTGCGTTACTAGAGTTGGTCTGGTCTGGTACGGGCCCAGGTCAAGGTTGTGAAGAAGAACTCCTACAGGAAACATTCTCATACCCGGCTGAAAACTGAAACTCCCAAGATCTTCCGAAAGGTAACGAAACAAAAATACAATTTATCTAAACATTTAATAATCTAAGCCTCTTTTTACAGTAAGTCTAGAGTGGGAATTCGACGTCAAGTTAAGTTCTGTAGAAACTAAACTAGGGAAAGCGTCTTAACTGCGTTCTAGGCATGTGGAACTTTCAAAATTAATTTCCATTGGATTTGACTTGAAGGGCTCACGAAGAATTTTTCAATGTTCTGGGATAATTTTGAATTTTTCGAAATGCATGTGAACATAAATCACTGGAATGCTTCGTGGTGCCTACATTTCCAAATCGATAAGTCAGGCAGGACTTTGACCCTCTGTTCACTATGCATGTTTGGAAGGTCAACTTACTACGTTATAGGGAGTATTAATTTATAAAACTAAAGTTGTCCAGTATTTACCAGTGCAGTAACTTGGGGATAATGAGAATGACTAAGGGGTTGGGAAATCTGGAATCAAAACTTAATACTTCCATTCTTCCAAAATCCTTAAATTCTGCTTACAATCTTGCAAAGATTTCGAATTTGATCCATTTAAAATTATTATTAAGAATTGATACTGGAATTCTTATTATTTTCAGAAACCATTCACACGGCCTCTCAACCATAAACTTCACTTTAGGCATAATCTGACCGGACAATAATTATTAACAACGCTGTGCAATTTATTGAGTACAAATTAAAATAAATTTTTTTTAAAAAATGCAACTTTCTGACGTTGTTTAAATAGTGTCCGGGTTGCGTGTTGCGTTTACTTTTAAAAAGCCTTCAATGCGTAAAAAGAGTGAGGGAGAAAGTGAGGGAAGAAAGAACATTATGAGAGGTTTCTCCATGAAGTGAAGTATTAATCCAGCCCATTCCCGTTACTTCATCAAGTCCAATCGATTGGTTTTTACTGTGTATTTTGGAGAATACGTAATTTTTGCTTTCTTTTCTCAGCTCAAAGCTGGAGCCACCAGAGACTGTCCTGGGACCCTCTGGAACTTCTAGCTTGTGGACCAAGTCAATCATCTCACCGAGCACGACGGGTAGCGACACAACAGGGGGTTCTCGGCCTTTCGCGGCCACCCCCAACAATCAAACGACGTCTCCGTTCTCGGCTCCTGGGACACCAAATGCCTACCAGGTAAACTTTCAGTCCTCCCTCATGAATCGCTTCACCCCCAGAATCTGGCTAATTTCAAAATTTTCTTTCAATTTCTTTAGGGTGGCGGAGGATCGGGATACCCAGGAAGCGTTCCAGCGGCAGGGAGTCCATTCACACCACAAGGTGGGGCTTCCGGTGGCGGATCCTCAACGCCATGCCCACCTCACTATGCCCATTCACCAGCTCCCTCCACGCCTGTTGGATTCAATTCCCACGGCCCACCTCAAGGTCCTTCCCCGTTCCCTCCTGGGCTCTACAACGGTCCGGGTCCCAACTCACCTTATTATAACAATTTTCAACAAGGGGGACCACCGCCAAGACCACTCCAGCCACCCCCTCGAAATGCCTCTTTTCCGCCCTACTCTGCTCCAGGCCCACCGAATCATAGTAATAACTTTGGACCTCAGCCTTTCCAACCTCATTTTCAACCAGGTGGGGAGTTCGTTTAATGTTCATGTCATCATGAGTTAGCTTATATAATTTTTAATTAATTTCTAATCTGTCTCTGACTGTGGATCAGTTTCTCTAGGTCTCAAGGTTATCTGATGGTGTCATTGGCTTTTATTTCTTTCTCCAAAAGGCTAGTAGAGATTAGAAGCGAGATTCTATAGTAATTATGCTTGGAGCATTTGGAGTCTCGTATTTTCTACTGTAGTTTGGACTGTGTAATTCTCAAGATACTTGTTCCCCATAATCCATGCAAGTAGTTTATCATTCGTCCATTCCACGGGCGACTGACCGTGGTTGTGCCATCCTACCCCAGTTCCAAATTCCATCGGAGCAACTTCTGGAAGGATAATTAGTTTTTGTATTCTTCTTCTCCTTGCTTCGGCCTCTGTTTCTACTAAAACTTAATCATAATTAAATTACATTTAGCCAGGACAGATCGCTGCCTTTCATCCATTCTCTAAAGTTTAAGTGCAGGGCAGCATATCTGCAGTATTTAGAAACAAGGGGTAGAAGGAGAAGACCCGGAAGTGGAACTCGTCGTCGTACTTTATCTTTTCAATTTATTTCCAAATCATCATCATACTTTATGCGTTTCTACAAATTAATGTTAAATTGCAGTTTAATATTTTTGTCTTGTCTTTTCCTCATAGGCCCTCCTCACATGCAACCTGGTCCACAAAACTCAGGAGGGATGCCTGGACTAATTCCAGACAGGATACCTGACCATGGGTGAGTGATCTCAGGTTCTTACAATAAGAGTAAACTACATTTGAAAACTGCGCGGAGCTGCACTTAGAGAAGATTCAGAAAGTTGTTTAAGGTTGATTGCGTAGGGATTAACTTGGATTGTTTATCGGCGAAGAGGGATCGTGTTAGGTTTAAACTACTATTATAAAACTGTTTTACGGTTAAGAGATTTGTATCAATATTATGCAATTGATTTTCTAATTGGGAATAAGCGTTAGGAGGAACTTTAAATGCTGAATTTCGTTTCGATTTCCTTTGATTGAGGAAAGGGAGTTTTGCTTTATTGATTTCTTAAATGTAAATTTGTACATTTAGTAGTCCCTTCCAGTCTGCAAGTTTGAGCATAAACTTTAAAGCTTTTTTGATTGAGAACTCCATTAGTCTGATGGGTTAGTTTCAGAATTGGGTGTAGCCATAATAGAATTTCTGACGTTGTTATTATGCACTACATAGAAAATTTTGCAACTATACCCCGCATAAGCTCTAAATGAAGTTTTGGTCAGCATCCGCTTCAAACTTGGCTTCCGGTGGGTCTGGATTGGTATCATACCCTATCATTTGAGTTGTTCATGTGTGCGGATTTATAGTCGAGCATTGTCTGTATTGAGAAACCCCCATCTTGGTTCTCATTGTCTTACATTTACTCTGGGGGATTACAATCTGGTTTTGAATTTTGATTGATTAGAGCTAATTAATACTAAGGGTAAAATTACTCTCTTGGCGTTTTGGGGATTTGGAAGCCTCTTAAGTTCACACATCTTTATCCTTATTTATTCCACTTGTGGAGTGGGCGTGACGAAATGGAAAAAATAGGACACTGTCATAGTAAGTCATAGTGAGGATCAACTGTTTGTTGTTTACATCCCTTGATTCACGCAATTCACGTTTGCATTGGCCTGAAAATAGAACTCCTCATGGTGTTATTCGGATTTAATTACTTCTAATTAATACTGTGCTTCTACGCACCAATCAAGCAAGTTTGCATTTATAACTAAAGTCCCTTGCCAATGCCAAAATTTTACTGAATGGAAATTAATTTTTTTTACCTGGGATGCATGTGCTACCATGAAACTTTTTCTTCTGCTCCATTTTTTTTTTCACATTTCCGAGGAAAAATCTTCGTTCAATTAATTCAGCAGGTAAAAATGTGACCTTTTGTTCAACACATCGTTCTAATATGAATTCGTTATAAATCCTTTAGCGCACCAGTTATGAGTTTGGAATTTTTCAAGACGGAATAATCGGAAGGTCATTCACACCCACACCGTTGTCGAAATAATTTGTTTTTAATATCGAAATAATAAGTTAGGGCTGAAGAAAAGTACAATGAGATGGAGATGATTTAAGGGAAAACGTGACGATTTAAAAAAAATGTTTTCCCCACAAAAAGTATGTAAAAGAGTAGTAGCGTGTGTGTGTAGTTTTCTGTGGCTCGTGGTAGTGGTCATATGGTGCTGGCGGTGGGTGGAGTGAATTCCTTGAACGGTTCCACCACGGCGGCGGCGGCGGCGGCGAGTAGACCGTGGTGGTGGTTGATTGAAACAATCCATCCCTGGAAGCATGGAATGGATGAGGAAAGAGTTTGCCTGTATAATACTAGGACTCACCGACCGAATGAACGTTCCCGTTGCCGGTGATGGAAATGGAAAGAAAACCCGGGTTTTTGTCTCTCCCAAAAATCAATAGTACGCGGCGGTGGGTCTCAATCCAAAGGCAGGCGTTTTCTCTCAGAAAAAAATGAAGGGACTCGAGAATTGTGGATACACAGGGACAGGGCAAGGGCAAGGCAAGGAGATCTCGCCTGAACTGTTCTTCTGCATCTCTTTTAAAAAGAAGGTAAAAAAAGACAAGAAAATGAAAAAGAAAAGAATAGGAAATTCAAGCCGAAGCCGAGGCTGAAATTCTTTTCTCCATGTAAGTAAGTTGGGTGTCGTCGTCGTCGTCAGTAAAATGGAAGAGAGAAAGTCCTAAGTTTGGTTATTCGAGAAAGTAGAATCCAGGGGGCATGCGTAGGAATCAGTTGCTTTTCCCTTGCCTATTTCTATATTTCTCAGGACGTGATGATGAAAAGTTTACCTGCCTGTCATGCCTCTGTATTCGAAGTAAGTCGAAGGTTTGATGGATTGGCGTAAGATGATGAGTTGGTGACCTCTGACCGTGGAGGTGTGATGTTTTGGTGGGATGTCTAATTTACATACATTCGAGATCTCCTTATGATGATGACTTCTAGTAGTATGTATGTTTTGAATGCAGGGATAGATAGACCGGAGTGCTTAGGTTATATACCCTCCCGAGCATCAGGATAGTAGGAATAACCTCATGATTTTGAACTAGGGGACGGAAATCAAAGGATTTTCCCATCTACTTTTGCCACTAGACTCCATTCTACGTTCTACTCTCTCACACGGGCTAAGACTTCGGCTCTCGCTCCCTCTTACCAGCATGCTATTCTTTTTCTTTCTAGGTCCAACTTTTTCTCTTCCATTTTTATGTAGGGTAGACCTCTCTTTTTAGAAAGAAGAAGAACTCTATTCTATTAGATGGTGGTGGCGGTGGAGGAGGAATGAGGATTTCATTTATTTCCTTCACAGGGGCATCAAGAATGTTGTTATTGTTGAGCGAATGACGACGAAGACGACGACGGGAGAACCTTTTGTTTTGGATCTTTGGGTGTTCGTTGAGTATTTTTCAAAAGGCTGGCTGGAGGTCATTTCATTTCACCTTCGTTATCATCATCCATCCCTGGGTTACTCACTTGGCTTGACCTCATCTAAGACTAGGACTACGCACTACGACTGGTTCCTTTAATTTCCACAGTGATAGTGGTTGTTGGAATGAAGATGGCATGGCGTCCCTTGTCACCACGACCCTATCCAACCAAGGACCCTTGGACCTTCTACTTTAGACGAATCAAGTTGTAATTGCTTGATAACCTTCGACCTCATTTGTTCTTACTTTTGTAAAATTGTAAGGGAGTGAGAGTGAGATGATTAGGGGTTGAGAGGAATTCCGCGAGCACCACATTCCATTCATTCCATACGGGGAAAGAAGAGAAAGTCTCACCTTACCCACCCAGTCCAAATTCTAATGGTCTTTTATTTACACTTTTACTCTCATCTTACTACTACGCGTGGTGGTGTTAGGGCAAGGCCAATTAGCAGGTACAAGGCAATTGAGCTACCAACATCTCCTGCTCTACTTTTACTCAAATCACTTCCAAAGGAACATGCTATCCACTTGAGTCTATGGACGATCCTCATTTAATTGGTTTACCTTAGAGTGTCAAGTGGATGCTGTTATGTAAATGTAAGGTCCTTTTTAATACGTACGTTTTTAAGGAGGATCATGCCGGGTGATGAGATGATGATGATGACTGATGACAAGTTGCTTCACGGGGAAACTTATTCAGTATACTTACATTATTTTGGATTTAACAGGGGAGACCCTCACGCCTCACATCACACCACCCTTAATCCGCATGTCAGATTACATCTATGAAAACAAACAGTTACCACTACCAGCTAATTTAATAATATGGACATACTAAACGTTTAATAATCCTTAGGACATAAAAGAAAAGTAAGCAGTTGTATACCCGAAGGTTTTTCTCGTTGAAAATTATAAGTTTAGGATATTACGTTTTGGAAATGGGAAGAGAAAGGAGTGAAATGAGTGTTTTGTTCTTGTTTAGTTCAGAATTGTATTCCCATTTCCTTCACCCTTCCCAGGATTCCTGGATCCAGGAGGATGTTCCTAAGCAACAGCCAAGTACTGATGGAGACTTATTTTCCACCCTACGGAATTAGGATTTAGTCACGCCGTGCCTACTTTTCTGTATAGCTATGGAAGATGTGAACTTCCTCCCAGCTTTTATTAAGAGACAGAAGACAGAAGAGTAAGGAAGAAAGTATGAAAGTAAAAGGCATTTATTAGGAACTCCTTTTGGGTTTGAAAATTTTGAAGGCAGGACGCAGGAGAAGGGGGGATGAGTACATGAGTTCCTTAGCGACGGGCTACGACGGCAGGGGAGAAAACCTGTTGTTCCCAGCCCATTTTCAAGGGAGAAAGCTGACTTTCTCTTCCTTTTATTATTACGAAGAAGGGCTAGGATCAGGACTCACCTGGCGAGTCTCCTCTTTCAGAATAAACTAATAAAGGGGAAATCCAGGTATCCTTACCTTTGACATGGATCTCCCGCCACGATACTTCTTCTGATTCTTCAAGGAAGAAACCAATTTATTTTCTCCCCGTCAACAACAGACTTTATCATTTCTGAATTCTTCCAGGAGTGGTCGGGTCATCCAGTTATGTGGGAGGTTTGATGTCAATTAATACCCATAACCCGACCCCCCTTCTAGATTCTCGTGATATAGGTGATACTCCAGTTTTAAGTATTTCTCAATCTCAGGCATAATGATAGGAATGACAGGTGGGTTTTTTAATTATTCAACCCAACCGATTTTATATCCTATAAAATAATTTAAGCCTAAAGTGACTTTAGGATTAGACTCTCAAATCTACCCGGCATAATTATACCTGAGGAATTTGTAAGTATCCCTTCTAATTTCAAAAGAACATGGCCTAATTTATATTGAGGGCAGTCGGCATTTTGTTCCGAGGCATACTCCTAAGGGATGCTTTCAAAGTTTCCAAAGTGAGAAAATGTAGACATGAAGACCTCTGTTGAGACTACACAAATTTTGTAATGTCATTCACTACTTGAAAAGAATCAAAATGAAGGTAGAAATCGAACCCTAATATTTTGTAGGGTACTCTGGGTAGCTAAAAAGGTTCTTTGAATCCTTCAGTTTTCCTATTACGAATAAATACGAGCCTGGGCAACCTGCAGGTAGGTGAATAGAAAATATGCCAATGTCATGACCCGGGTGACCGTTTTCCAAAGGAGGGGTAATAAAGAAGGTTACAAGGAAGAGGAAGGTGAGTATATGAAATAAATGTTGAATGGGGTGATCCTCTACACACGTTTTACCCAGGAAGATCTGAATGAGGTAACTTGAATTCCTTTGGTTGATCTCTGGTCGGTACATAGGTATACCATACCACATCTATGATTGATGTCGTCAAATGGACCGTTTTAAGTAAAAACTGGAGAAACTCCGAATGTCGGAGAGAGAAAGGATTGTGGGTGTAAACGGGAAATGTGAGGAATGAAGGGGCAACAAGTGTGCATGTGGTCTGTCTACCTGTTAGCCCTCCTTGGATTTGTATTGTGGACTCAAGCCCTTAATTCCATTAATTCACTGCTGGCTAGATAATAATGGGGCACTTGATCCCGTTGTTAAGAGGGGAATACCTGGGCAGGACTTAAGGACATGTTAATTATCCACCACTCATTTACTCTGTACCTCTTCTTTCGTTTTGTTAAAGGCAGGTATGAGAAAAGCATTCGGGTTGTCTCACCCACCTTAATCTCCATCTTCATCTTCTCACCTCATTATCCACACCTATGCTACGCTCCCCTTTTCCTTTACACGCGCTGAAAACTTACAGCCTAGAAGGGAAGAAGGAGGAGAAATTTGTCTCTTCTAGAAATGTGATAAGAGTTGTGGGTGTTCTGCTTCTGTAATTTTCCTTTTGCTTTCTCCAGAATATCCTTGCCGCTTTTATGTAACTTACGAACGACTAGTACTGCTGCCTTGTCTACGTCTCTTTTACTTGGTTCATTCATTAAATTAAATCCCTTTTCTCTCCTTCCTCTTTCTCTCTCTGCGCCTAATGAAGGTGAAAGTGAATGGGGGAGCATGAGAAATCCATGTGCTACTGTTCGTATTCCCATTGTTTTATGGAAGCTGGAGAAAGGCGGAGAAAGTCCAGTACCACCCCATGGAATTCATCCTCCCAATCCAGAATCACATGCATTAAGGGTGGTTCTTTTCTGAAGTGGGGGTTACTTTACTACCCCTTTGTACGAAAGAGTACTCACCCTTGACTATGCTGTATGGTTATTTTTTTTCTTTGCATTTTGATGGATTATAAATATATTTGTATTTTCACTACGAATTTCAATGAACACGCGTGCAACTGAAAGCTGGAATACATTAAATTAAGAGGCAATATTATTTTACCCAGGGAAACGAGTAAAAGTACCCAGGGTGGTAGACAAAATTGCACCAAATTTTATATTCAATTCTCTATGGTTAGGTTAGGTTAGGTTGGTGCAATTGTCTACCACCCTGGGTATTTTTACTCGTTTCCCTGGATGTTTTAATTCGCGGCCTTAAATTAATTTCCTTCTCTGATCATGTACATTTACTTTTGATTTAAAAACTGATTTGAAAAGGAAAAAAAATAAAAATTGTTTGGTTAGTGACGTTGTTGATTAAGTGAATCCGCTTTTTCAGTTCCTTGTTACTGTGAACTATGGGATGATAAGGGAGGTTTATGTTGGTTGGCCTTAGGGGTGGGAATGATTGAGATTGAGATGTAGTACTCTGGGATGATGAATTATGAATTATTAGTTGTGATGACAGGTGACTCTTGGGAGTCATGTCTGACCTCAACTCTTTAGTACTACTACGACAACATTCAGTCCTTTTTAACTTTTTGTTAAAAGAAAAAGTAGAAAAGTAAGAAAGAGTGCCGGTGTTTTCCTCCTCATCGTTGATCTTGGAGGAATGAGAACCTTTGGGGGAATAAGAATAAGATGAAGTCGGAGTTTGGCGTCTGTTGGATCGTCTTCTGGTGGGATGTACTTCTCCTTCCTTACCTTTTATTCTTTCAAGTCCAGATCCACACTATGGTGTTCCCTACCCCCTAGATCAAAATGGGATTGGAAGGTAGAAAAGGAAAGGGGCAAACCAGGGTTTTTGGGACGATGGGAAAGTTCTCTTCTTTGGGACTATTCTCTACACCATGTATATCTGAACACAAGGTTCGGTTTCTGAGTTTGAGCATTTAGGAGTAGGTCCTGTATGGGCTGTAAATAGACGAGGCCTCCTTCCTTCCTTACAGCCCCATTCTCCCATTATTATCTCCAGCCCAGCTACCTACCTACCAAACTTTAGCTTAGCCATCCTCCCATCCTCTCCCATCCTCCCATCCTCCTCCTCAGTCTCTAACATGTAATGAACAGGAACCCCTAACAGGAAATTCTGGTTCTCTCCTTCTAATACCATTTACTAAAGAGAATCTACCATCCACCACCATACCACCACTCTAGAAGAGTCCACCTTGTCTTCCCTACCCCACAGTTCCCACCACCACAAAAACCCTTGTTTTTTCATTCCATGTAAACACTCCGTTGTCAGAGTTAGGACCAGGGTGTCAACCTCCCGCCTCTCCCGTACTCAATTATCCTCATAACCACATCCAAAATTAAATTCACAAGTTAATGAAGGGCATTCACGAAATCAGGCTGGTGCTGGAACACATTCCAGTCTTACGATTCTAGTACAGACTCGCAAGCACGTGCTCGCTGACCTCTTTGTTGGGTAGTTGGATGAGCTGTCACAGGTCTACAGGTTGGAGCTACATTTCCCACCACTGCTTATTGAGAGGATCAAGGTACGTCAGGATGTCATCTGGCGTGGATTGAAAGTTCAAAACTGTTTCTCCAATTGTGACAAGAGACAACAACAGTTTTTGTTTTTGCAAATTTGACGTGCCGTGTGAGTTGTAGAAACTTTGAACGACCGGCGTCCAGCTCCGGTCCGAAGAGATACCGAAATCGGATGTGGTGGTGATGGTTTGCATTCTTATCTGATGGTGATAAATTGAGAGTCCAAAGGAAGCGCTAATGAATGAGGAGTCCAAAGTTCATGGTTCTACGCTTAGACGCTGAAGAGTGACATAAGGAGGTGTTTAGCGGTCGATGGAACAAGTGTCTGTCACTGGGATTTAACTGCGGTTGACCTTCCTCTCTTCCAGAGTGTCCAGTCGGCTGGATTTGTTGAGTCTACTGTCACGTTTTCTTCGACGCCGGCTTCTTGACTCCCATTTCCAAAGCACTTGGCCCGAGGAATGGAATCAGTCCCCACTGATTCTCCAGCCTCAGTCTCAACAATCATCTCGGCGTTATTCCTAAAGTCATTTCCTGTCCATGGTCATCACCTCCGGCTAGGTGACCTCCCCCTATATGTCAAGTGGTGGGGCAAGGCAACAGAGCTTATTAGACTCAAATCTCAAGTCTTTCATCATCATACCTCCTCGTTGACCTCTACTGGAGGAACCCTGGAGGAACTCTGCGTCGCCAGGCCCTCCTTCCAAACTCTTCATTCTCCACGTGCTAAATCTAGAAATGCATCTCAAGTTGTCTAGGCTCCTGATCATCGCCCAAGCCCTAGTAGTTATTCCCGATGCACCTCCGTTCGCCCTTATGTATTGAAATCTCCGAGGAATAAACTTGAATAAATCACGACGGGTAAAAAACGGAATAATCAAATTGGAGTCAACTCCGAGCCAAAGAAATTCTTTGACTTCAAAACTGAATTTCTGGGAGGAGGTGGCAGTGATAAAGTTCTCGTCGACGGTGGCGGGCCGACAGTGGTTGACCAGTGGGTCGATCAGCCACCCCCTCGCCCGCCACCATGTTCCTGTGCTGCCTGTTGTACAAACTCAGACCCATGGGGTGGCTGGGTCCCACCACCGCCGCGCGCCTGTGGCCCACCTCAACCCCCAATGGGACCCTCATCATGCCCTCCTATGGGACCAGGACTACCATGTGGACCCCCAATGTCCCCAGTTCCTAACTCAATGCCACCCCAGTCCCCTATGCCCATGCAGAATGGGCCACAGACTCTTATGGGCCCACCCAATATGGGGGAACCACCCCGTGGGATGCGTGGAAATTCAGATCAATTCTACTGTGGACCACGACCACCTCTTAACCCTCCACCAAACTCTTACTATAGGTTCAATTCTGATTCAATACTTAAACCTAAATTCAATTAATTCAAGGGGTCCCAGTTATGGCACCTCCTTAACCACTGACTTTTGCCTCCTCAACCATTGAAGTTGCCTCCTCATTTTTTAAACCTAACCCAGGGAGATAGGAAATGCGGGGAAAATGAGGAGGCAAACTTCAGTGGTTGAGGAGGCACAATCCTATTTTCCCTAATTCAAGTAGACTATGAATTCCAATAGTGAAGCCGATCTAATCACGCATGCGCAGATACGATTCTAATTCACCAAGATGAGTTGACAGTTAAAATTAATTAATTTTGTTTTTTATTTGATTCCAGACCTATGCCCATTCCTAGAAGAGCCGCCCCTTACTTTGGACAGCCCGACTATCGTATTTATGAGCTGAATAAGCGATTGCAGCAGCGTACCGACGACAGTGACAATCTGTGGTGGGACGCTTTTGCAACGGAGTTCTTCGAAGATGATGCTACCTTGACTCTCACATTCTGCCTAGAAGATGGAATCAAAAGATACGGTAAGTAGATCAGGGGAAACCAAGTGATGCGCATGAACATTGACTAAACTAAAGTTAATTAGGTATAAAAAGGGATTGATGGAGCATAAAATTCGGCGGAATTTTAGTAGTCATGCATTTAGGTTCCTGACGGCGAGACAGTTTGTCATACGGGAAGGGTTTCTAGCAGTTTGGAGCAGAATGTTGTTTGTTGGACGGATTCTAAAAATACGACAGGAATGCGGCGACCATGTAGTACTAGATGGTAGAGTAGTAGAGCATGAGACCAAGTTGACCTCCTTGACAGTTCCTCTCTGCTGGATTCCTGTCATGGATATGCAGAAAGTAGTAGTGCGTGTAGTGTACTTTCCCCTTGTCCCACTACTACAGTTGTTCCTCCAGCCCATCAAGAATTTCCAGCAGGTAGACTTCGGGGTGATATGTGGGGAGCAGAAGCATTTTGTATTGATCTGGCCATGGCCCATGCATAATACATTCCCTCCTGGTCGATGCAATCAAAAAATTATTCTGGAAAGCAAAATGGTAAAGCAACCAACCCAAGCTCAATACACTTACCTGCGACTCTAATGATTTCTGAAAGCTTCACATACTAGATACTAGTACACTTGATCACATCGACCAGCGGGGAATAAATTCGTTTACTCCATTTAAATCGCCTGAGACGCTTTGCATGTTTTCTAACCACGCTCTCGCATGCAATATGTCCTGGAGTCAAGTAAAAATGAGATTTTTCAAATTTTGGTAAAGTGAGTTAAAAGGGAGAAATTTCGAAATGATGAGACTAAATGTTTTTTTATTCTGTATTTGCAGCCATTGGAAGGACACTCATTCCTAGGTACTTTCGAAGCATTTTCGACGGAGGAGTAACTGACTTATCGTATAATCTGAAGCATCCTAAAGAATCGTTCAACAATACCAGTATCACTTTAGACTGTGAGCAGTGTACTATGAACACTGTACATGCAAAATCAATGTATACTCAGGTAATGGTCTCCCTATATATATATAGACTACAATTTATCTTCATTGCGTGATTGTGATTGTAAATTATTAACTATGATTTGATTTGACCTTTTTCCCAGTTTCCTCTACAAGTTTGTACTGAAGGTAGATTATTATTAGAATTCACATTTGACGACTTAATGAGGATGAAGTCCTGGCATTTCAACCTAAGAACAGCCCGTGAGTTAGTTCCTAGAAGTGCTGTTGCCATGCATGCCCAGCAACAAGATCCAGGCATGATGGAACAGCTCACAAAAAATATTACTCGTCAAGGGATTACCAATTCCACAGTCAACTATCTTAGGGTAAGCTACCTTCACTCTTTCAAAATTACCAATTAGATTAATAAAGAAGTCGAAGGTCATTCCTCGGAAATCGTCGGAATTCCAAAATATAATGAAAGAATTCTATTGTTATTATGTTTCTCTCACCAAGAGGAAACCAGTAGTGCTCCAGTAATCCGGGATATCATATTTTCTGGAATTCTGCTGATTGTCCATGGATTCTAGGGTGGTGTCTATGAATATGATATCTAACTGATGTCTTTGATTTGATTTTTAGCTCTGTGTAATACTGGAACCGATGCAGGAACTAATGTCACGTCATAAAGCCTATCAACTAACTCCGCGAGATTGCCTAAAAACTACCCTATTTCAAAAATGGCAGAGAATGGTAGCACCCCCAGGTACGTCCACCTCATTTTTCAGAATACTTGATTTTGAAATTCTAAATTGTGAGATTGGGATGCTAATTATGGTTTCTTTTGTTTGAATGAACAGAAGCCCAACGGCCCCAGTCAAAAAGACGTAAACGTAAAGGGTCAGCGTCCAATTCCACTGGAGGTGGAGGTGTAAATCCACCTGCAACAAATAAGAAAAGATCGCCCGGTCCAAGTTTTTCACTGGCATCTCAAGACGTGATGGTAGTCGGTGAACCATCATTAAGTAAGTGACCTTTCACGGCCAATACTAAGGTCAAAGATTGAAGGCACTTCCTGATGGAGGAGAGGAATGTTGAATGCTAATACTTTTTGTTATTTTTCTTTACTCCTTTTCAGTGGGTGGTGAATTTGGTGATGAGGACGAGAGGTTAATAACGAGACTTGAAAATAGTCAGTACGACGCCACGGCGGCGTTGGACACTGAGCCTTTTGGTGCGGATTCTCCACTTCAAGGTGCTGGACCCAATTCCTGGCAACCAGCTCAAGATCGGCCACCACATGGTAGCGATTTTGATTTTACACTTTCTTCTAAATTTGTTTGCCTGGGCGACATGACCCGCCGAGTGACTTTCACTAACCTTTGTATTTATTTGCAGGGAAGAAGAAAAAGCAACTTCTGATCATGTGACTCCTCCTCCACCCACCCTCATCCTCATCGTCAACGAGTCAAGTGCACATTTGTCTTCTTTTTGAGGTGGCCTGGGAGGACGAGGAGTTTCTGAGGTCTTCTATCGTCACCTCTACCACCACCACCATCATCATTATCATCACTTCTCTCCTCAAGTATTTTTCTGCTGCGTGCACTCTTCCCGAGGAGTTCCGGGGGAGATCCGAGTGTGGAAGTTCCAAGGCTCTTCCTCTCGTCAAATTAAAAGTAGAGTCACAAAGGACCGGAACAAAGACTTACCGGAAATGAGAAGAAGAAAAGTGGAAGCTCAGTATTCACGATGGACAAAAAGTCAGAGGTGATCATTTGAAGACAATTGACGTATGAGAGTATGCCTAGACACATAAATCTACTATATTATCCATACATAATGAATCCATATATTATGAACACGTAACATTAAGAAGGAAAATGAAGGAAACTATTCTTAATCGGGATGTCGGATGGATGGGATGAATGACCATTTTTACCAGTGAGCCAAACAGGTGTGGATATAAAATGAGAAAAATTACAAATTAACTACAATTTCTAATTGTAAGGTTATTAGGAGTTAGATATGATAAGGGAGTGTCTGGATGAAGATGATGATGAGCGTTGGTTACTTGAATTAACCTCTTTTTATTAGCTCTTTTGTTTTTGTCTACTCCAAGTGTTTACTATTACAGAAGGCAAACATATTTTTTTTTTTTATTGTGCGTGGTGATTATCTCCTCAGGATTTTTGAGAAGGATAAAAACCCACTAACTCTGTATTATGGTACGTGTGCTGTTGCCTAGTAACCAGGGAAAAGTGTATGCAAAATCCTGAGCATACGTACAAACAACCCACCACCACAGATTTTCTTTTTCTCATTGAAGGAAGAAATAATAGATTTGTGACTCTTTCTCACCCTCTCCCGCTATTACTTACTGTAATCTGCCCCCTGACCTCTTCTGTTATGTACAAACCCGTTTACCAAAGTTGATTCGTACGTATTATGTGACATGACATGACATGACGCGTCCCTCCCTTAATTTGTTAAACTAAACTTTTTCATTGGACAGAGGGAACTCAGGATCAGGATCATCAACATTGTCAAGTATTCTATTAATTTTAGTTTAATTTCTTTTGTACTCCCTACGTCTCGTGCAATAGTTATGTTCTAGTTAACTTAAAAAGGAGGGACATCGGAGTATTAATATTGTGCAAGTACCCGCCTCCACCAGGAGGACGCCATTTAAAGGGACTTGAGGGGAGTGAGCAACCGATCTCATAATGTCTCCGGAAATCATTCTCTGGAACTCCCGTATTTGAAACAATGTTACTAAGATCCTCCCCTTGACCCTTGGTGGTGACGTTCGAGGTGGTGGACTTGGTTGGAATCAATTTATTATCCTCACTAAAAGTTACTCTTGATGTCCCTTTTCCGTTTTGTTTTGTTTCTCTCCCTATATTCACTCCCCATCAGCATAATCACTTTCCCCCCGTACCAGAGTACTAAACATTTGAAAGTCTTTCAACCGATGATGACAAAACTGTCACCACCACTTCTTCTTGATGAGTGCACAGCGTGTAGACACACGTTAATTGTTGTAATTTAAAGGATGTTAATTACCCAACTAATTAAAAACCAACCAGGTAACCTTGAAGAAGAAATACGCGCACGAACTACTTAAACTTTGGAAAAACCAAAGCACGGGCTGGTTACTACTCACGATGCTCTTCTTTATTACAGCAACTAAATAGACCAATTCTGACAGAACAGAACAAGAAACTATCTCCTAGGAGCCTTAGATTAGTTTATCCAGGTAGTGACCTCGTATTCTTACTTTGTAACACCCCCTCCTAAGTACCTACAAATTTACTTTCTAGTTCAAAATTGGTATTTTGTTTTGTATTGTTCAAAGGAAACAATTTTATTTATACTCCAAGCATTTATTTTCAGTGATGATCCTAAGAATTAATCAAGTATGAAATTTTTATTCCTTCGTACAATAAAACGGTACAGTTTTCAGGTATATAAAATCCGACCAACCGAATCAATTTATTCAAGGCAAAAGAGCTCATGCGCAATGCAAGAAACTAAACTGTGTTTAAGAGAGCGCCTCTTTTGGATTTTCATAAAGTTTTTCCTAGGACATTTCAGTAAGGAATCCATTTTCAATTTTAATTGTTTTTATTC